>JAGKTI010000565.1:55294-100541 GCA_018397915.1 Birgus latro | reverse complement strand
TGTGTGTGTGTGTGTGTGTGTGTGTGTGTGTGTGTGTGTGTGTGTGTGTTCCCAACAGTAAAAAAAAATGGTTCTGTTCAGAGTACTGTTACTCAACGGTACGGTAAATTTACTCTTCTGTACTCTCAATTGGCTTACGATAAAGCAGGAAGCAATGAAATAATATTTGGTGTATTAAGTAACCACAGGAATGCTGAGTCATATTACTGAAAATACCTCACCACTATGTAAATATTCATATGACAGATGATGGAAACTGCAGTAACTACCATGTACTGAACAGATATACAGCTTCATTTCGTTTGTTTCGTTTTTGAAAGCTCCAACATGCCGGCATGCGTCAGCCTTGGTCACAGGATGGTGGCTCTCCATACTGCTCCATCTCTGGCAGAGTCCCTATTTAGTCCTTTATCCCTGAGGTCACACTCAATGACCTTGTCCCAAGTCTTTTTCAATCTACCTCTCGTAACCCAACCCCTAACATTAATATTTCTCACTTTCTGCACCCAATTATCATCCCCCATCCTCTCCACATGCTCAAACCACCTTAATCTACCTCTCCTCATCACAACACCAATACACTCGAGTCCCAGCCTACCTCTCAACCCTTCCATCATAAACCTACCCCTCCCAGGCTCTGCACTCAGGGATGCACTACATATCCACCTTATCACTGCCATTTCTGTGTGTTTGAGCCTAAGAATATCTTCTTCCTTTACTGCCCAGGTCGTATTACCATACAGAATTACCAGACACTCCTAACACATGCAGCATACAAAGATCCTTTAGCATGAAGGGAGAGCCCTCTCAATGTCAGGAGAGGCAACAGCTCCCTGACCTTCTTCCAGCCACTCCTCACGCTAGCCACAGAGCTAGCTCCAGCCCGACCTCCAGCACATAATATGTCTCTCAATTAACAAAACTCTTCCACACACTCAAGAGACTTACCAGCAAGTTCAATCCTTTCATGCCTGGCAATCTCCGCATGCTCTCCCTGGCACACTGGCACATGTGAAATCAGCGTTATCTCAGTCTACCTCTAATACCACTACATCTCTTATGCACCCACTTATCAAAAACACTGCACAAGATGGATTTACTTCCAACGCCCTTGTGGCAAATCGGACATGGCCACTCTCCCTCTTCTTTGACAGTACTGCCACCAGCCCTGGATACCATCACTTTTGTTTTATTCGCATCTACTCTTAAGCCCTTGTGCCCCATACCATCTCTCCACTTACTAAATCTTTCCTCCACCTCCCTTTCATTCTCTGCAACCACCACCAAATCATCAGCATACAATATCTTCCACGACAGTCCATTTCTGAAGTCATGTGACAGGGCTTCAAGTACGATGATAACACCACATACGCATGACACAATACAACAAATACAAGAACTCAACACTCAAATAAACAATAAAATTTCAGAACAGCAAACACTAAATTGGAATAATTATCTCCAAACACTTGATCACAAAACAAACACCAGCAAATTCTACAAAATACTAAACAGCATCACACTCTCCAACAGCAACACTAAACAATCACACACTGCCATCACAACAACAGACACAATACCTTCAAACAAACAAGCAAACACTCTCATCAATCATTTTTCACATGTCAGCCATCTAAACCTCCATCGTGACGACCAATGAATCATCCGATGTAAGAGACAGTTCCCCACAGACCCAGACTTCGTACCTTTCACTTACAACCAGACGAAGCACATCATCAGTAACATCAAGCACTCATCTGCCTGTGGACCAGACAACATAAGCAACATACACCTTAAACACAATGGACCACAAGACATACAAGCACTCACCAACATATCAAACTACAGCTACTCACACAACATAATACCTAACATCTGGAAGCATGGCACTATCATCACTATCCCCAAACCCAACAAAGACCCCACATTACCTTCCTCACGCCACCCCATCACACTCCTCTGCACCCCTTCCAAAGTCACTGAAAGACTGGTACTACAACTAGTTACACCTCACACACCCCTAGCCCCATCACAACATGGTTTTAGGCCACTACACTCCACAAACACTCTTCATACAGACCTCACACACAGAGTTTTTGAAGGCATGAATTCAGCTAGGCCACCACATAGAACACTCCTTGTCACACTAGACATTAGTAAAGCTTTTGATTCCATCCCCCGCCACAACCTCACAAACAAAATATTCAACAAAAACATGCACAATAACACAAAAAGATGGCTGGTACTTAGCAGGGAGATATGCACATGTAACTTTTGCTGGTCAGTCCTCGAACATCAGAAACTTCACAAATGGCATCCCCCAAGGATCTGTCATGTCTCCTACACTCTTCAACCTATACATGCATGACATACCCACACCCCACACACAACAAATACACATAGCTTCCTATGCAGATGACATAACACTTACATGCACACACCAAAACGCAAACACAGCCGCACACATCCTCCAACCTTACCTCAACACACTACACGAATGGTTCACCATAAACATACTCAAAATAGCCCCAGCCAAATCTACAGTGACCCTTCTCACAAACTGGACAGCAGAACACAGTCACACTCCACACCTCACCATAGACAACACTCCCCTACCACACACACACACAAAATCCTTGGTGTAACATACAATACATCAATGTCATTTAAACAACACATCACAAACATCAAAAATAAATTAACACCTAGACTCAATGCCTTGAAGTCACTTGCCCATACAACATTTGGACACAACAAAGAAACCAACACCACACTATACAATATATACGTTCAGTGATGAATTATGCAAGCCCTGCTTGGGCTCCTAACCTCACTAAAACACACTATAACACTCTTCAGACCATACAAAACAAGGCCCTAAAAATAATCACAGGCTGCACAGCTACTACACCTACAGACCATCTACACCAAGAAACCAAAGTCCTCAAAGTCAAGGATCATCTAGACATGAGAGGCACCCAAATTCTCGCTGCAGCCTCCACAAACCCACAACATCCACTACACTACATGGCAGCACATCCACACACACCAAGGAACATCAAAACAACACCCAGCGCACACGATATCATGCACAAATACTATCATCTCTTCCCCCCTGCCCGCCTCAGACCAGCTTCCAGAAGCATATTCATACTCAAATCACTCGCCGTTCCATTCAGTCACTTAAAGACAACACACAGCTGCATGCACGGCCTCCTGATATCCATCCTTCTGAACGCTACCTCCCCCATGAGGACAGGGTCCACCCGGGCAGGCTGAGATATGGGCATCATCCAGCCCTCTTAAATCAGAAGAGGCTGGATGACTTCGTCACTGACGCCTGTCCAGGATGTAACACAGCATCCCATTCTATTAAGCACATCATGGAAGACTGCATTGCACACAATCACCTATGACAACAACACAACATACACTCCTTGAGAGCTCTGTGGGAAAGACCGGTCTCGGCCATGGCCTTCCTTAGGGACTCAAGGCTGTTCGGCCAGGGTGCCTAGGGAACAACTACTACTACTACAAGGGGCTCAAAACTGATCCCTAGCACACACCAACATTCACAGAAAACTCATCACTCAAATCTCCATTCACCCCTACCTGGGTGTGAGCACCCACACATATGGCCATAATGACCCTAACCAGCCAATTCTCAATCCCAAGCTTTCTCATTACCCACTTCACCACCTCTCTGATGACTCTGTCAAAGGCCTTCTCCAAATCTACAGAAACAAAGTACAGTTCTCTCTTCTTTCCCACACATTTTTCCTGAAGCTGCTGAACAATGAATATAGCATCAGTGGCTGAATATAGAAGGGAAGTGGAGGAGCGATTGGGTAAATATAGATTGGAGCAGATGGGGGACGTGGAGGGTGTGTGCAAGGTATTCACAGAAGAAATCTGTGCAGCATGTGAGGTGGTGTGTGGGGTGAAGAGAAGACGAAAGGGGGTTCAGGGAACAGCATGGTGGACTGAAGAGGTGAGAGAGGCTGTGGCACAAAAGAAGAAAGCATATAATGAGTGGATGAGGAACAGGGGCGTCGAAGAAGCTGAGAGACAGACGAGAGAGTTATATGTAGTGAGGAGGAGAGAGGTGAAAAGATTAGCAAGAGAGAGTAAGAAGAGAGTGGATGAGGAGTTTGGAAGGAATTTGAGTGCAAAGTGGAGGGAATGTAAGAAAATGTGCTGGAAGGAGGTAAAGAGAGCTAGACAGGGTGCCAACGAAGTCAGTGGGGGTGTGAAAGATAAAAATGGTAGATTACTAGTGGAGAAGGGAGAAAAAGTAAACAGATGGAGAGAACACTTTAATGAACTGTTGAACATAGAGAATGAAAGTAATGCAAGTATAAGTGGCTGGGGAATGGCAGGGAGAAGGAGGGTTGTGAGAAGAGAGGAAGAAATCACCAGGATGGAAGTGGTGGAAGCAATGAAGAAAGTTAAAATGGGGAAAGCCCCAGGAATTGATGGAGTGTGTGGTGAAATGCTGAAGCATGGGGGAGAGATAGTAATAGAATGGATGTGGAAGGTGTGCAGATTGGCTTGGGAGGAGGGTAGAGTCCCGGAGGATTGGAAGTCAGGTATAATTATTCCTCTGTACAAAGGAAAAGGGGAAAAAGCAGTGTGTGGTAATCATAGGGGCATTTGCCTTCTCAGTGTAATAGGAAAAATATATGGTAGGATACTTATTGACAGAGTTAGGGAAATTACTGAGGAATTAGTTGGAGAAGAACAAGGAGGTTTTAGGAAGGGAAGAGGTTGTGTAGACCAGATATTCATTCTTAGATCCTTAGTGGAAAAGTTTCTAGAGAAGGGCAAGAAGTTGTATGCAGCCTTCATGGATCTGGAGAAAGCATATGACAGGGTGGATAGACAAGGTTTGTGGAAGGTATTAAGAATATATGGAGTGGATGGGAAGTTGTTGAAGGCAGTGAAGAGTATGTATGAGGGTGCTAAGGCTGCAGTGCGTGTGGATGGCAAACTGAGTGAATCTTTCCATTTGAAGGTTGGATTGAAACAAGGATGTGTCATGTCTCCATGGTTGTTCAATCTGTATATGGATGGGGTTATAAAAGAGATACAAGGTCGGGCAGTGGATGTTGGAGNGAGGATTGGAAGTCAGGTATAATTATTCCTCTGTACAAAGGAAAAGGGGAAAAAGCAGTGTGTGGTAATCATAGGGGCATTTGCCTTCTCAGTGTAATAGGAAAAATATATGGTAGGATACTTATTGACAGAGTTAGGGAAATTACTGAGGAATTAGTTGGAGAAGAACAAGGAGGTTTTAGGAAGGGAAGAGGTTGTGTAGACCAGATATTCATTCTTAGATCCGTAGTGGAAAAGTTTCTAGAGAAGGGCAAGAAGTTGTATGCAGCCTTCATGGATCTGGAGAAAGCATATGACAGGGTGGATAGACAAGGTTTGTGGAAGGTATTAAGAATATATGGAGTGGATGGGAAGTTGTTGAAGGCAGTGAAGAGTATGTATGAGGGTGCTAAGGCTGCAGTGCATGTGGATGGCAAACTGAGTGAATCTTTCCATTTGAAGGTTGGATTGAAACAAGGATGTGTCATGTCTGCATGGCTGTTCAATCTGTATATGGATGGGGTTATACAAGAGATACAAGGTCGGGCAGTGGATGTTGGAGCAGCCCTAGTGAGAGAGGGCAGTGTTTGGAAACTCCCTGTACTGTTGTTTGCAGATGATACTGTGTTGTTGAGTGGAGACGAAGGGGAGCTGCAAGGCTTGGTAGATGAGTTTGGGAGAGTGTGTAAGAAACGGAATCTAAAGGTGAATGTGGGGAAGAGTAAAGTGATGGTCTTCGAGAGAAGTGAAGCCAGTGAGTGTATAGTGAGATTGGATGGGAAGGATATGGAGAATGTGAGTGAATTTAAGTACTTGGGCAGTGTGATGAGTAAGGATGGTAGTCTGGAGGGTGAAGTGCTCGAAAGGGTACAGCAGGGAAGGAAGGTTGCTGGTTCGTTGAAAGCAGTGATAAGAAACAGGGAGGTGAGCATGGAAGTGAAAAAGTTGTTACATGACAGTATTGTGATACCAACTCTGACATATGGAAGTGAAGCTTGGACTCTGTTGGAAGGACAGAAGTCAAGAGTGAGAGCAGTGGAAATGAGTTATTTGAGAGGAGCATGTGGAGTCACATGGAGAGACAGACTAACAAATGAGGAAGTGAAGAAGCGTTGTGGTGTGGTTGAGGACGTGATGGGAAGCGTTAGGAGAAACACGTTAAGGTGGTTTGAGCATGTGGAGAGGATGAAGAGTGAAAGATTGACGAGGAGAGTGTATGTGAGTGAGGTGGAGGGGGCGAGAGGGAGGGGGAGGCCGAGGATGAGATGGAGGGATGGAGTGGAGAGGTATATGAGAGAGGGGGGTGTGAGTTGGGAGCGTGGTAGTGAAATGGCAGGGGACAGAGTGACATGGAGGCGATTTGTTTGTGGCCACCCCATTCGGGATTGAGGCGTCTGGCAATAGATAGATAGATAGATAGGTCCCCCTGCTTGGCATAAACCCAAACTGCATCTCTTCAATATTCACTCTCTCTAATCACACCTTCTAGAACTCTCTCCATCACCTTCATTATCTGGTCTAAAAGCTTTATGCTTCAGCCAATCACCTGGGACAACATACTCATATATAACCATATTCATCAAATCAGTGGCTAACCTCACTCCTATATCTTCTGAGGCTTTCAACATTTCACCTGCTGCCTTCACCACCTGCATCTTGCCTACTGCCCTGCTCACAGTAGCAGCGTCAATCAAAGGCCGAGGGCCAAACACTGGATCTGCTGGCTCCAAATCTTCCCTGTCCCAGTCAACCTCCTCATTCAACAACTGGCAGTAATGCTCTCTCCATGCATCCTTAACCCTGTGAGATTTCTGGGCCTAGCAGATTATGTCTGTGCTAGAGACAGCCACTCTCAAGCTGACGCACATCTCGCAACATGATATTTTTCTTTGATCTCTCTCTCTGTGTATATACAGTTTTCATGCTAGAATGTTGGTTCTTGGGTAATTTTAATGCTGAATAGTTGTACTTTATTGCAGTAAGTTCAAAAAAGGAGAAAAAAGAAAATGTCAAAATGATGAGTTGAAGGTAGGCGAAAACCAAAAATTTTATACCTTGCCACAGAAAAATATTCGGCAAAAAAAAAAAAATAATAATAATCATACAGATATATAAATCTGGTTTAAACCATGCAAACCTACAATAAATTACATTTACAATGATATATATATATTATGGTAATTTTAGCATTATGTTGCATGCTAAAGCGAAAGGAAAGAGATGCATAATTTTCTTTTAGTCTTGGCCGCAAATTCGCTTCGCAATCTTTTTCTTTGATCAGTCAGTGCAAATACACTTTTTATGATAGGATGCTGGTTGTAGTGCTATTTTGAAGTTGAATAGTTGTACTGTATCGTAGTAAGTTTAAAAAAGGAAAACACATAAAATAAAAAGTCAAAGTGATGAGTTGAAGCTGGGCAAAAACCACAAATTTTATACCTTGCTATAGAAAAATATCCACAAAGAATAAAGTGATAAAAAGAGACAAAGCCATGAGTCAGACCAGCTGTCCAGTACCTGCAACTCATAGAGCAACCATTCTGTGATGTCATACTCGAGTCACTTTGTTACGATGCATAAACGTGACTTATAGTGAATATTTTATAAAAGTTTTTCATAAGATCTGCCACCTTAAATATAATTTTCTTCCTTTTCACACAATTTAGGTTATCAAGTAAAAGTCTCTGCAACTCAGATTTCGCCTTGTAAACCTCTTTTCTAGCCCTGCGCTTGGCAGCCAAGTATTCCTCTTTATTACCACCCTCCTTCCATTCCCGGAAAAGCCTTCTTTTCTCCTTAACTACAGCTATTTAACTTCATCAGTCATCATTCAATTCCAATTTTCCATGTTTATATGATGTGGGGATATCTACTGAAAGGAACTTTGTGCAATGAAACAGGGGAGAAAAGAAGCATCAAGTAAAATATTTCCACTTCCTTAGCTGCAAGAATAATAAGGGTGTCTAAACTTTTCGTGCTGGGTAGTGCGGATATCATATCCTTGCACAAATCGTTTCGTTTCGTTTCGTTTTTGAAGGCTCCAACATGCTTGCATGTGTCGGCCTTGGTCACCTAATGGCGGCTCTCCACGCTGCTCGATCTCTGGCAGCCTCCCTATTCAGTACCTTAACCCTTAAGTCACATTTAATGACCTCGTCCCATGTCTTTCTCGGTCTACCCCTCCCAACCCCTCCCCCAATATTAACACTTCTCACCCTCTGTACCCAATTATCATCCCCCATCCTCTCCACATGTCCAAACCACCTCAGCCTACCTCTCCTCATCACAACACCAATACACTCCAGTCCCATCCTACCTCTCAACTCTTCTATCGTAAACCCAGCCCCCCCAGGCCTTGCACGCAGGGACGCACTGCACATCCACCTAATCATTGTCATTTCTGTACGTTTAAACCTGCGAATATCTTCTTCCTTTACTGCCCAGGTCTCACTACCATACAGCATCACACTCCTAACACATGCTGCATACAAAGACCCCTTAGCACGTAAGGAGAGTCCTCTCAATGTCAGGAGAGGCAACAGCTCCCTGAACTTCTTCCAACCACTTCTCACTCTAGCAACCGAGCTAACTCCAGCCCCACCTCCGGCACATAACATGTCTCCCAAATAACAAAACTCCTCCACACACTCAAGAGACTCACCTGCAAGTTCAACCCTCTCACGCCTAACAATCTCTGCCTGCTCTCCCCGACACAACGCACACATGAAATCAGCATTATCTCGCAGTCTATCTCTAATACCACTACATCTCTTGTGCACCCACTTATCACAAACACTGCACAAGATGGAATTACTTCCCACACCCATGTGGCAAACTGCACATGGCCACTCTCCCTCTCCTCTGATTGTACTGCCACCAACCCTAGATATCATCACTTTTGTTTTATCTGCATTTACCCTTAAGCCCTTGTGCCCCATACCATCTCTCCACTTCTTAAATCTTTCCTCAGCCTCCCCTTCATTCTCAGCAATCAACACCAAATCATCAGCATACAACATCTCCCATGGGAGTCCCTCTCTGAAGTCACGTGAGAGGGCTTCAAGCACCATGATAAACAACAAGGGACTCAAAACTGACCCCTGATGCACACCAACATTCACGGGAAACTCATCACTCAAAGCTCCATTCACCCTTACCTGAGTGTGAGCACCCACGTACATGGCCATAACCACCCTAACCAGCCACTCTTCCAACCCTAGCTTTCTCATTGCCCACTTCACCACCTCTCTAGGGACTCTGTCAAAGGCCTTTTCCAAATCAACAAAAACAAAATACAATTCCCTTTTCTTGCCAATATATTTTTCCTGAAGCTGTCGAACAATGAATATGGCATCAGTGGTCCCCCTGCCTGGCATAAACCCAAACTGCATCTCATTGATATTCACTCTTTCTCTAATCATACCTTCTAGAACTCTCTCCATTACTTTCATTATCTGATCTAAGAGCTTTATACCTCTGTAATTTCCCCTTTCCAGGGCATCACCCTTCCCTTTGTACACATTTACAATTACACTCTTCAGCCAATCATCTGGGACAACACACTCATATATAATCATATTTATCAGGTCAGTGACTAACCTCACCCCAATATCTCCTGAGGCCTTCAACATTTCGGCAGTCAACCCAGACACACCTGCCGCCTTCCCCACCCGCATCCTGCCTATTGCCTCACTCACAGTAGCAGCGTCAATCAAAGGCCAAGGCCCAAACACTGGATCAGCTGGCTCCAAACCTTCCCTATCCCAATCAAACTCCTCATTCAACAACCGGCTATAATGCTCTTTCCATGCATCTTTAATATCCTCACTGTTAACCACTACCCTTCCTTCATCATTCTTCACACACTGCTCGCCTACAATGTCCCGATTATCTCTCTTCATCTGATTTGCCACCCTAAAAACCATATTTTTCCTTCCTTCATGATTTAGATTATCAAGTAAAAGTCTCTGTGACTCAGACTTCGCCCTGTATACCTCTCTTCTAGCCCTGCGCTTGGCAGCCAAGTACTCCTCCCTGTTACCACCCTTCTTCCATTCCCGGAAAAGCCTTCTCTTCTCCTTGACTGCGGCTTCTACACCCTCATCCCACCACCAAGTTGCTTTATGTCTTGGTGGGCCTCTTGTCCAACCGCATACTGCATCGGTAACTCTCAAGAGGTTGTTCTTAAGGGCTCCATACTGTTCATTAACGTCTCTATCTTTGGCTTCCTGTTCAGCCACCACTCTCCTCATCTCACTATAAAAGGCATCCCTTACTGATTGGTTTCCCAGCTTCCATATTTTCCTCCTAGGTATATATGTCATCCTTCTCATCACTCGTTCCTTAAGCACCATGTCACAAATCAACAGTTTGTGCTGCTGAACACACTCCTCGATTCCTATAACTTTAACATCCCTCACTAATCTCCTATCAACCCTCCTTACCAGAAAATAATCTATCTGGCTACTATTTCCCCCGGACTCGTACGTAATCAATCTACTCACTCTTTTTCTAAAATGTGTGTTGCACACAATCATGTCCATAGCCTCCCCAAACTCGAGTATTCTTTCCCCTTCCGCAATCCTCACACCATATGCACATCCTCCATGGACTCCTTCATAACCTTGAGCTGCTTCACCAACATGACCATTTAAATCCCCTCCCAGAACCACTACCTCATCATCACCCATACCACTTACTACATGTATTAAATCATCCCAAAATCTATCCTTCTCTGCGTCATCCAATCCTACCTGCGGAGCATATGCTGATATGACTGAAACCATCACCCGTCCGATCAAAATTTTCACTACTATTATCCTATCACTTACTCTCATGACATTCATGACATACTCCACCCATTTCTCCGCAACCAACACACCCACACCCCCATATCCGTCAGTTCCCCCCTGCCAAAACAGCTTATAGTAGCAATCCTTCCCAGCAATCTTTCTGGCTGATCCACCCCTGTACCGGACTTCCTGCAGACATGCCACATCCACCCACCTCCTACTAAATGCCTCAACAACTTCCCCTGCTCTTCCTCTCAAACTTCCCACATTCCACGAACCCACCCTAAACCCCCTGGGTGATTTGCTGTCGTCAGGCTTGCTTTGGTGCTTGTTTTTGTTCATAGTCATAGTCGGTAAGATAAAGGGGGGTAAACATTGCAAAGGCCCGACCCATTGCACAGACCCAGGTCCAGGCAATGGATCTGGGACCCCTAGCCCACCAGCTTACTAGTGGCTGTGGTAGTGGCCTCGGGGCACCCTGCCAGGACACCTGCAGGGACACTCTCCAAGCGCGGCTTGGCACTGCAACTGCCCCGCCATTATACACCCACTGATAGGGCAGCCTCCTGGGGCGCTACTCCTAGGTTCGGGCCCCTCTCTAATGAGCGGAAGCGACAGCCTGGGAACCGCAATGCCCTGTACCCTCTAGCACAGGTTCGAGCCCCATCTCGCCCCGGACCCATGATCTGTGCCGGCGGAACCCCAGTCAAGCCTCCCCCCAATGTGCACAATGATAAAAACCAGTATAAGAAGGAAGACTGACTGAAACATTACATTACCTTTGGCATCACAACTGAGCAGTGCTGTCTCCAGAGGTCCTGTGAAGGCATAGCTGTAGCCCAGACCATCCCTCATTAAAGCGTCTACACCATCTGCACTCAACACCCCAGCCCGCAGCAGGCTGTTGCACTCATTCAGGATGGAATACCTGGCACAAAATATATGCAGATAGAGATACTCTACATATTACACACACACACACACCAGGGGCGCAGCCAGAAATATGATTCGGGGTGCGGGGGCACAATGACTAACCATGAGAAATATAAAAACGAAACGAACTTCACCATTTGGGATGATGTATGGCAAAATCACCCATCTTGCTGATTTTTTATTACCTCGAAATACTGAAAAAACCTAACTTCAATCGTCTGCAGTATGAGTACCTCCATATGACATATATTTATTATAATTATACCAAGTTTCAATGTTTCAGTTTGAGCACATTTTGTACATTGTTAGTGAAAGTACTTTTGGCTCACCCCTGACATGATGGGGTGAGTTGGGACAGTTTTGGAACATACTTGGCTGAGGTGGGACATAGCATTTTTAAACTTATTATATTTAAAGTAGAGAAACGTTAAATTCAATGTATTAGCTAATATATAATGTACCATAAAAGTTAAATTTATTTCTATTACCTTCTATAAAATGCTTTATCAAAATTCAATGAGTATTATTGCTGAAAAAACATAAAAAGAAATTTACACATATCTAATTAATCAATTTGAAGTTTGCTTAGTTTTCATTTTGTTTTTAAAGGCTCCAACATGCTTGATCCATCGGCCTTGGTCACCTAATGGCGGCTGTCCATGCTGCTCGATCTCTGGCAGCTTCCCTATTCAGTCCCTTATTCACACTCAGTGACCTCCCGGATCCTTTTCGGTCAAACTCTTGCAACCCTACCCATAACATTAGCACTTATCAATTTCTGCAACCCATTATCATCCCCCATCTTCTCCACATGCCCAGACCATCTCAATCTACCTCTCCTCATCGCAAAACCAATAAACTCCAATCCCATCCTACCTCACAACTCTTCCATCATAAACCCCACCACCCCACCCACGCCTCGCACTTAAGGACGCACTGCACTATACATATTCCGTAGTTAAGAGTTCCACTAAGTTGCCTGTAGCTATTTATGCTGAAAAATTTCACAGATAAATATGCTTTTTATAATCATGAAAAGCTTTGTCCACCTCTTGCATCGTAAAAGGTACAGTTCAAGCTAATAAGACAGGTACACCAATGATATACTGTCAAAAATCATCATCAGTATACAGTATATCATCACAAACTGGCCAGTTGCATTTCTCAGTTCCTCTCCTTTCCAAAAATTTCATTGAACAGCTCTTTTTCCCTACTTTTAACACTATACCAATATATGCTTTTTTGCCATAATCCACATCACAGTATTTTCTCTCTTTAGAGAATGAATGCAACCTGAAAATGAGAAATATCTACTTGTTGACACATACAGCAAACTATAAAATATAGTAGTATATAATGCATGAAAAGTGGGTCTTGCCTTGTGAAAATCACAAATGAAATTGTTATCCCAACTCACCCTGGGTAAAAAAAATAAAATAAAATAAAATAAAAATAAAAGAAAAATGGTGGGCAAGTCGAGACAATTGTCTATTAATCCTTCAGCACTGCTCTGCTGTAAAAATGCATTTTCTGCATAAATCACAGAAAACTATAACAATTGAAGATTTAACCCACCCAAAAGTAGACCTTTAGCTCTAAAACTGACTGTGGGAGAGGAAAATTGGCAAAATATGTGTATTTTCAAAAATGAAATTCTATAAAGGTCAAAATGCTACCCTTTCATATTTGTACATTTTTCATGCATTATTAGTGGCTTTATAGAAAACTAGTTTTAAACAACATTTTGTGAAGTTGGGGCAGGGCTACTGAATGGGGACCGTAAAATGGAAATGTTTTGGCATTTGGCATTGCAGTGCCCACTGTTCCAACTCACCCAGTGTCCCGCACCATCCCAACTCACCACAAACTCTAATGTCTATGAAAATCCATCATCTGTTAAATACTTCACTTAGTTCAGTGATGATTAGTTTACTTCAGTGATGAATGCTACACAGGGCACAGGTAGCTAAAGCCTGAAATACTCATATATCACAAGGAAAGAGAAGAAGGGAAGGACAGGAGGAAGTATTTCTTACAAGGAGGGTAGAAAAGTTACAAGAGGATGGAATAAAGGCTGAATATAAAAGGGAAGTGGAGGAGTGACTGGGTAAATATAGATTGTAGCAGATGGGGGACGTGGAAGGTGTGTACAAGATATTCACAGAAGAAATCTGTGCAGCTTGTGAGGTGGTGTGTGGGGTGAAGAGAAGATGAAAGGGGGTTCAGGGAACAGCATGGTGGACTGAAGAGGTGAGAGAGGCTGTGGCACAAAAGAAGAAAGCATATAATAAGTGGATGCAGAACAGGGGCATTGAAGAAGCTGAGAGACAGACGAGAGAGTTATATGTAGAGAGGAGGAGAGAGGTGAAAAGATTAGTAAGAGAGAGTAAGAAGAGAGTGGATGAGGAATTTGGAAGGAATCTGAGTGCAAAGTGGAGGGAATGTAAGAAAATGTTCTGGAAGGCGGTAAAGAGAGCTAGACAGGGTGCCAATGAAGTCAGTGGGGGTGTGAAAGATAAAAATGGTAGATTACGAGTGGAGAAGGGAGAAAAAGTAAACAGATGGAGAGAACACTTTAATGAACTGTTGAACATAGAGAATGAAAGTAATGCAAGTATAAGTGGCTGGGGAATGGTGGGGAGAAGGAGGGTTGTGAGAAGAGAGGAAGAAATCAGTAGGATGGAAGTAATGAAAAAAGTTAAAATGGGGAAAGCCCCAGGAATTGATGAAGTGTGTGGTGAAATGCTGAACCATGGGGGAGAGACAGTAACAGAATGGATGTGGAAGGTGTGCAGAATGGCATGGGAGGATGGTAGAGTTCCGGAGGATTGGAAGTCAGGTATAATTATTCCTTTGTACAAAGGAAAAGGGGAAAAAGCAATGTGTGGTAATCATAGGGGCATTTGCCTTCTCAGTGTAATAGGAAAAGTATATGGTAGGATACTTATTGACAGTTAGGGAAATAACAGAGGAATTAGTTGGAGAAGAACAAGGAGGTTTTAGGAAGGGAAGAGGTTGTGTAGACCAGATATTCATTCTTAGATCCTTAGTGGAAAAGTTTCTAGAGAAAGGAAAGAAGTTGTATGCAGCCTTCACGGATCTGGAGAAAGCATATGACAGGGTGGATAGACAAGAATTGTGGAAAGTACTAAGAATATATGGAGTGGATGGGAAGTTGTTGAAGGCAGTGAAGAGTATGTATGAGGGTGCTAAGGCAGTAGTGCATGTAGATGGCAAACTGAGTGAATCTTTCCATTTGAAGGCTGGATTGAAACAAGGATGTGTCATGTCTCCATGGTTGTTCAATCTGTACATGGATGGAGTTATAAAAGAGATACAAGGTCGGGCAGTGGATGTTGGAGCGGCTCTAATGAGAGAGGGCAGTGTTTGGAAACTCCCTGTACTATTGTTTGCAGATGATACTGTGTTGTTGAGCGAAGACAAAGGGGAGCTGCAAGGCTTGGTGGATGAGTTTGGGAAAGTGTGTAAGAAACGGAATCTAAAGGTGAATGTAGGGAAGAGTAAAGTGATGGTCTTCGAGAGAAGTGAAGCCAGTGAATATACAGTGAGATTGGATGGGGAAGATATGGAGAATGTGAGTGCATTTAAGTACTTGGGTAGTGTGATGAGTAAGGATGGAAGTCTGGAGAGTGAAGTGCTTGAAAGGGTGCAGCAGGGAAAGAAGGTTGCTGGTTCGTTGAAAGCAGTGATAAGAAACAGGGAGGTGAGCATGGAAGTGAAAAAGTTGTTACATGACAGTATTGTGATACCAACTTTGACATATGGAAGTGAAGCTTGGACCCTGTTGGAAGGACAGAAGTCAAGAGTGACAACAGTGGAAATGAGTTATTTGAGAGAAGCATGTGGAGTCACATAGAGAGACAGACTAACAAATGAGGAAGTGAAGGAGAGTTGTGGTGTGGTTGAGGACGTGATAGAAAGCGTTAGGAGAAACACGTTAAGTTGGTTTGGGCATGTGGAGAGGATGGAGAGTGAAAGACTGACGAGGAGAGTGTATGTGAGTGAGGTGGAGGGGGCGAGAGGGAAGGGGAGGCCGAGGATGAGATGGAGGGATGGAGTGGAGGGGTACATGAGAGAGGGGTGTGTGAGTTGGGAGCGGGGTAGTGAAATGGAGGGGGACAGAGACATGGAGGCAATTTGTTTGAGGCCACCCCATGCAGGATTGAGGCGTCTGGCAATAGATTGACAGACAGATAGAAAATCTTAAGCAATCATTGGCTTCCAGTTTCTGCGTGCACCTACACTCACGTAGAGCTCATGGCATGACATTATCATGGGAAAGAAGTTGTACGTGGCCTTTGTGGATCTGGAAAAAGCTTGTGACAGAGTGGATAGACAAGGAATGTGAAAAATATTAAGAATATGTGGAGTAAATAAGAAGTTGCTGAATGCCATGAACAGCATGTAAGAGGGTACTAGGGCTGCAGTGCATGTGGATGGTGAAGTAAGTGAACTTTTCTACCAGAAGGTTTGACTGAAACTGGGATGAGAGATGTATCATGTCTCAATGTTGTTCAATTTGTATATGGATGAAGTTATAAAAGAGATACAAGGTAGGGCAGTGGATACTGGGGCAGCCCCAGTGAAGAGGGCAGCATTTGGAAACTTCCAGTTCTTTTGTTTGCAAATGATGCTGTATTGTTAAGTGAACATGAAGGGGAACTGCAAGGCTTGGTGAATGAGTTTGAGAGAGTACGTAAGAAATGGAATCTAAAGGCATATGTAGGGAAGAGTAATGTTGTGATCTTCGAGAGAAATGAAGTCACAGAATGTACAGTGAGACTGAATGGTGAGGAAACAGAAAATGTGAGTGCATTTACGTACCTTGGTAAAATGATGAGTATGGATGGAAGTTTGGAGGGTGATGTGCTTGAAAGGGTACATGAGGTAAAAAAAAAATTGTTGGTTCCTTGAAAGCAGTGTTAAAAAATAGGGATGTCAACACACGATGGTACTGTTATACTTAATCTAATGTACGGAAGTAAAGTTTGGACCTAGTGGGAAGGGCACAAGTCAAGAGTAAGAGCAGTGGAAATGAGTCATTTGAGAGGAGCATGTGGAGTTGCATGGAAAGACAGACTGAAAAATAAGGATGCGAAGGAGCATTGTGCTGTGGATGTGGATGAGATAGAAAGAATTTGGAAAAATACACAGAGATGGTTTGGCCATGTAGAGAGGATGGAGAGTGGAGATCAACGGGAAAAGTGTACGTGAGTGAGGTGATGGGGGGTGGGAATGGAAGGAGAAGACTGAGGACAAGATGGAGAGATGGTGTAGAAATGTATATGAGAGAGATGGGTGTAAGTTGGGGGTGAGGGCACCGAAATGGCAGGGGATAGGGTGACATGGAGGTTACTTATTGTTACCTCCCTTTTGGCGATTAGGGTGTAACTGATCTGTACCAAAAAGCAAACATACAGTAATATACAGTATACTCCCTTTCATCTGGAACTGACAAGAAAGTAATAAAGTCATAATGTGAGATTCTGAAGTGGTGACAGGTACCCTTAGCATATTCTCAGGCCAATCAAAATAAGACAGCAACCCTCAGTAACACATACCAATTACTCAGTCTGAACCATTTCTCAAGAATAAAGGTACTCACCACACAATGTTGTAGATAATGAATGATGAGACTGGAGAATGAAGATACTGTACATGCAACGTACAGTAAATACAAACATACTGTACAGATGATGCTGTACACTATTAGAGGCACTCACTCAAAAGTACTCCACTGCACAGTACTGTACCATAAGAACTTATATTAAAATGAATAACTATATTGCTATTTTTTTTTTTTATGTACTTCACTTTCACTCAACACAATTAACAGATCATCTCAGCAATGTTTTTTTGGTAAACAATGCCAGAAGACAGTTTCATCAGTAAACCATGATCTTTTCAGCACTTAACCCATCCTCAGTCACTGAAATGCTAACCTTGCCACAAAACTCACTGGTTCTCAGCCATTAAAACATTAAATTTGTCACAAAGCACACTGGAAGACAGGGGACTGACAGACTTGTTCACCTTACACATCAAGTTCCTTGTCATGATGCTGCTGGAAACCATTTAACCATCTTTCTGAGAAAACACACTCAGCTTCAATGATTATTTTTCAGTGAATTTCTTTTGCTTTCTCAAAGAGGGAGAAAACAGTGCTCTTTCTGACCACTAAAGAAGGAACCACTCATACAATGAGATTCCAAGGCTTGCATTTTCAGTCCTCTAAGGCTGTGGTGACATTCCACAACTACTCATACAATGATATTCCAAGGCTTGCATTTTCAGTCCTCTAAGGCTGTGGTGACATTCCACAACTTACGTTTTCACTCCTCATGGAGAGCTCCTTTAGCTGCACATTTCAGCTCGGATATCACAGAGCACTGATTACTTCTTGCCATCCTCTGCCACGAGTTCATTCCCGTTCTTGTCCTTTGCCAGCCTGTCATATTCAGCTTCTGCTGAAGGTTACGAACAACTTGTTCCCTTTTTTTTTTGGGAAGAGTTGTGACAGGTGCTAGTCAGGCTGAAGAGGTAACCAGACACAACACTATACAGCAGGCTGTTGTTGCTGTCATCATGCCTGGCCCAGAAGACCCGTTAATCACAAGTAAGCAATTGACCCTAGGAGGTCATCTCATAGGTTCCCTACAATGTTATTGTTTTTGCATCATTGTGTGGATGTGTAGTGCACTGCTCCATAATGTGGGTTATGGTGTTTCGCCCTATTCTACGAAAGGAATAAATGTCATCTGTGATTCTGTTCAATACAAACCTAGGAGGGCTGGGTGATAGCTTGATCTAAGCCTATGTCAACTTGACCAGCTCTGTGGATACCTCTGATGGGTGGATGTCAGGAGGGAGGGCTTGTGCCACAGTGTTCTGATTGAGGTGTTGTACAGCCTCATGCATGCAACCGGTATGTGTGTGTTTCTTCTTTGATGGTACTGTATTACTGAAAGTGTAGGTAGGATGTTATTAGAGACGGTGTGAAACTGTTTGTGTGTCTAGCTGTGTTATGTAGCACTTTACTACTTTATTAGCTGAGGGCAAGCAATTTCAAATACTACTATCAATGTTGTTAATCAGCCATCTGACACACCCTCACCTCAAACTTATCAATGATAATGATACCCAGGATTTCAAGATAATCTATCACAAACTCAAACACTCCGACTCATTTACTTTACCTATCACCATCACGTATTCAAATAACAACAGCCACAAACCACTGGCATCACACCATATATCCAATCACCTTTATGCAAACTGTCATTTTGAAGAACACACACACACCAAGGCTAAATGATATCAACCAAACAGATTCATCCAACATCTAACCTGACAAAAACTTGTGACATCTGCTCATAGGGCACACATGACTTAGCAACCAACATCTCACACTTCTGCTACAACTCATAACATCAGTCCGTGGCAGACACCTTGCTGCTGGGTGGGCTCATTCGTTCATATCGTTCACTTGTATTGTTTATAAAGGCGCCAACATGCTTGTATGCATCGGCCTTGGTCACCTAATGGCTGCTCTCCATGCTACTCGATCTCTGGCAGCTTCCCTATTCAGTCCTTTTGCCCTGAGGTCACATTCTATGACCCTGTCCCAGGTCTTTATTGGTCTACCTCTTGCAACCCTATCCCTGACATTCACACTTTTCACCATCCACACTCGACTGTCATCCTCCATCCTCTCAACATGCCCAATGCATCTCAATCTACCCCTTTTCATCACAACACCAATATATTCAGGTTCCATCCTATCCATCAACCCTTCACTCACTCATTTTATATACTACTGTCATCAGTGAATTTGGTATGTACAGTAAATGATTTTATGTTAATTCTAAAGATACAATAAACATATTTTAACACTCACAGTTAAGCATCAAGCAGTCACCACACATGAGCAGGGGAGCATTCTTGCAATGTGCCATAACCCTAGTGTCATTCTTGCAACCTGCCATACCTGGGTGTGTTGAACAACTGATCATACAACAATTTCATTTTTCCTGACAAATGCATTACCATAGCCTGGTTTATACTGTGTCTGTGTTAATACAAGGACATATTAAAAAGTCATTTCAACAAATTAACATTTTATACCATTATACTGTAGTTCAACAACAACAGTGAGACCAATATTAAAATTCTATCTTTTCACTACAAGTCTTTATTCTATTTCATGTACTGCATTTATAATGGAATTATCTACTCTGAAGTTTATTTATTCTCAATATAAAAATAAAAACTCTTTCAATAACCTGAGATTTTAAAAACAATGTGCAATATCTAGTAATAAAAGTAACAGCAACCATGCAATTATTCCTCAACACTTACTGTAACTCAATAGCAGCCCAGATTTAATTCCCCAACATGCAAACTCTTTTGTTGTATAATGGCATAAGCAAATCTCTACTCACCAGTGAAAACTTAGCATTAGCATTATAATCATCAACTACTGAACTGACTAAAGAAATATCAGTTAGTACTACAGTCATTACATTACCATTTATTAAACCCAATCTCCATTATCATTTTATAACTTTAAGTACCAGCAACGCCTGTACTAGTCATTACATTTCCATTTATTAAACCCAATCTCCATTATCATTTTATAACTTTAAGTACCAGCAACGCTTGTACTACGGTCACTACATTTCCATTTATTAAACCCAATCTCCATTATCATTTTATAACTTTAAGTACCAGCAACGCTTGTACAGTTCATCTTTTATTGCTGTCCATGTACAGTAAAAGTGACACTGATCAATACATTACCCATAGTACATGTTAGTGCCTACAGATTATCCCAACACTTAAACAGTATCTGTAACTCCAACTCTTAACACCATCACCATGAAAAGTTTGTCACAAGCCAAATAAAACTGTCTCAGTGGATGGAACAGAATAGAAAAGAGACATCAAGCTGCCAAAGATATGAACCACTTTCATATTTCTTTCATTCACAAAAACAAATTAATATATTCAGCCTAAAAGAGAGATCTCACACTGATGGGAATATACTCTTAATGAACCCTCTCATTACAATGATGTCTCTAATTTCATTCTGGTTAGTGTAAGACAATTTTACCTAGCTTTGAAAAGACCTCTATAACTCAAAAGGGTTAATCTACTGCAATGAATGAATAAGGTACCTTATTACCCAGAACTATTATGTAAAGAAAAAAGTGTAGCATGGTGTTCTGCTCAACTCATAACAGCAGGCGCTTTGATTATCTACTTCTTGGAAAGCCGATCTTGTTCAGAGGTTTCTTTCTTGAGCATGGCTAAAGCTGCCAGCCTCCCGTCACGCCACACTCGTCGACTCTGTAAACGTCGTATAGACACTTAGTTGGCGATTAACTTCTACTTTATTAATCATGTATAAAAAATTTCCCAATTGCTAAGTAAAAGTCTAGTCAGTCATCGTACAACATTTGCACCTTTATCAGCACCAATCTACAGGAGGTCCACTGCAAGCCTGGACCTTCTCCTCAAACGATGAGTAACTGCCATAATCATTCCTTGAACATGCTGACAAGGTATGCAAAGGAAGGAGTGACTTTAATGACTTACAATGCAGCTTCAAAGAAATTGGAAGTCTATCTATCCATCTAAAGCCCGATGCTCCAATCCCGCAAAGGGTGGCCGCAGACAAAACGCCTCCAAGTCGCTCTGTCACCTACCATTTGACTGCCCTCCCCCCAGCTCACTCCCCCCTCCCTCATACAGTATATCTCTCAACTCCATCCCTCCACCTCATTCTCGGTCTTCTCCTCCCTCTCCCCCCCTCCACTTCACCTAAATACACCCTCTTAGTCAGTCAGTACCATATTAAAATAATCCTACCTTTAAGTCCTCCTTCAAAACTTATGATTCCAATATTTATTGGTTGGGTTCAGTGTTTAAGAAAAATGATGCTTCTGGAAAACTATATAGGAAAGAAAAGGGAACTGTATTTTGTTTTTGTCAATTTGGAAAAGGCCTTTGACAGAGTCCCCAGAGAGGTGGCGAAGTGGGCAATGAGAAAGCTTGGGATCGAGGAGTGGCTGGTTAGGGTCGTTAAAGCCACGTATGTGGGTGCTCACACCCAGGTAAGGGTGAATGGAGATTTGAGTGATGAGTTTTCCATGAACGCTGGTGTGTAGGGTCGTTAAAGCCATCTATGTGGGTGCTCACACCCAAGTAAGGGTGAATGGAGATTTGAGTGATGAGTTTTCCGTGAATGCTGGTGTGCATCAGGGGTCAGCCTTGAGCCCCTTGTTGTTTATCATGGTCGGAGTGCCCCTTGTTGTTTATCATGGTTACTGAAGCCCTCTCAAGTGACTTCGCAAATGGACTCCTGTGGGAGATGTATGCTGATAATTAGGTAATTGCAGCCCTCTTATATGACTTCAGAAATGGAAACTCATGGGAGATGTTGTATGCTGATGATTTGGTGTTGGTTGCAGAGAAGGAAAAGGAGGTGGAGGAAAGATTTGGGAAGAGGAGAGATGGTATGGGGCACAAGGACTTATGAGTAAATGCTGATAAAATAAAAGCGATGGTATCTAGGGCTGTGGGCGGTACTGTCAAAGAAGAGGGAGAGTGGTCATGTGCGATTTGTCACAAGGGTATGGGAAGTAATTCCATCTTGTGCAGTGTCTGTGGTAAGTGGGTGCATAAGAGATGCAAGAATTATTAGAGAGAAAGTAAGACAGTTATCAGAAGTCCTAGTGAATGATGAACAGGGTGGCTTTAGGAGTGGTAGAGGATGTGTGGATCAAATATTTGCTGTAAGACAGACAATGAAGAAGGCTTGAGAGAAGGACTAAAAGATATTTATGGCATTCATGGATCTGGAAAAAGCATATGACATAGTAGACAGAGAAGGATTGTGGGAAGGTTTTGCACATGTACGGTGTAGACGGTAAGCTGATGGGTGCCGTCAAGAGTTTTTATGACGGTAATGACGCACGTGAAAGGGTAAATGGGCATCTAAGTAAATGGCTCACGATTGGTGTGGACATGCAACAAGGTTATAACCCCCCATGGCTGTTCAATATACATTGTATATGGATGGGATGATGAGAGAAGTAAAAAAAAAAAAGAGTAATGGAGAGAGGGACGGTGTTCATAATGAATGGTAATGGATGGAATAGCTCAAATTTGTTGTATGCTGATGATGCAGTACCGGTACTACCTGCAAATGCAAGATAAGAACTTGGTAGACTAATGTAGAGTTTTGCTGATGTCTGTGAGCGTCACACCTTGAGAGTAAATGTACAAAGAGTAAAGTGATGGTTATTGAGAGAGAAGGTGATTCCCAGTGTGATGTTACAGTGAATGGAGACTGGAATTGGTGAGAGAGTTCAGTTACCTGGGTCCAGTGATAGGAAAGAGAGGAAAATGTGCAAACGAAGTGGAAAGTAGAGTAACACAAGGAAGGAAAGTAGCTGGGGCTATGAAAGCCTCAAAAAAAAAAACAGAGGCTTGAGTGCTGCAGCTGCATGAGGCTTACATAAAGGAGTGTTAGTGCCAACTTTAACATATGGATGTGAGACTATGATGTGGCATGAAAATGCAGTGGAGATGGGACTGCTGAGGAATGTATGTGGAGTACAGAGAGTGGATAGGATACGAAATAATGCGATTCGTGAAAGATGTGGAGTGAGGAAGTCTGTGGACACCAGAATCGAAGAGGATGTACTGAGATGGCATAGTCACGTGTAGAGAATGGATAACAATACAGTGAAAAAGGTATATCAGAGCAAATTTGAATGCGGGAGGAGGCAAGGTAGGCCAAGGAAAAGGTGGAGAGATATGGTGGATGAGTGTGTGAGGAAGAGAGGTTTGGAAGTCAGTGAGGCTAGGGGACTGACAGGAGATTGAGCTGACTAGATGAATATTGTGCGAAGAAGCGCATTATCAGGGATTTGGCACCCCCTTTTAACGTGACAGTATCTGGATTGAATATCATATGTGTATGTGAAGCTACAGAACATGGTGAATGTTTTTGGTGTATCAGATAGAGCCAGGATTCCGGGGGCTGAATGGTGTGTGAATGGAAGCGTGGCCCATTGGACTGGGCAAATCTGGGCTGTCTGGACGATGCTACTCCTCATCCTGCCCTAGGGTGGAAAAGGAGGTTCGACTGATGATGAGTACTGTAGATGGCTGGCTGCCTCTGACCCTGGGAGGTACTACCACAAGAGTGAAGTGTGACTACAAGCTTGGTAACTGGCCAAGTAATCATCATTTTTAGGCAGGAAAATCATCCACAGGAAAATACAGTTCAAACTACTAACCGAGAGTCACACACTGTTATGACTCTTATTTGAAAGATTTAATAATCTGTGAAGTGGCAGATGGAGGTGACCATCATCCACTTGCTTAATGCAGAGCTGGCTACTTATTCCTTCACCTCTGTCAATCTATTTCTGTGTCTGCCCTCTTCTTTCCAACTTCTCCCTTTATTTCCAATCACTTCTTCTTACTCTTCTTTCCATTTCTGGTGGCTCTACACTGAATAAATTTAATGGTTTACTGTAATCCAGAAAACCATTTACCATGCTGGGTGGTAATTGTATTAATTGTATAACCAGATCACTGGATCATGTGAAGCCTACTGTGGTGTCCCATTAACCTGATGAAGACACACAAAATGCAGCATCCACCCAGGAACCAAACCTCCACACTTTTCCCTGCACCTCACTGTGCTGTAACAAGGGAACATCTGTTCACTAAGCAGGGGCAGATGCTTGCCTACGGTTGATGGGCCAGATTGGCCAAACAGACTAGGGTTGATCATCAACAACAACAACAAAATATCCATGATTTAATTTTTCCAAACAGTTTCCAGCAAATAATAGTAAGTAATTAGCTGGTTTTGCCATTTGGTTTTGCTCTAAGACCATTGAAAACATCACCTGCACCATGGCCATTCTCAATATGGGGATTGCTTAAGATGAATCATTGTATCACTTGGTTTGATTTGATATGATGATGCTGATGCTGATGATGACAATGTTGTTCATGATGTTACCGATGATGAGCTAAATTATGAGATACTGACTTGACTTTAGGTACAGTAATATCTCATAGTTCTCTTCTATACGTAAAAACCCACACAGACTTAAACAGAGATAATAAACCCGTGTTCTTTGGCACACTAATGTAAAACTGAGAAACCAAACACTGCAGTTTAAGAATTAAAGAATTATTTATTTGATGGCTCAGAGACCAACCAACCTCCAACTGGTCCAGTGGCACCATTTGGTCTAACTGGGCAATATGAGATACTCACTTGACTTTAGGTACAGTGATATCACATAGTTCTCTTCTATACGTAAAAGCTCACACTGACTTAAACAGAAATAATAAAACCGTGTTCTTTGGAACATTAATGTAAAATTGAGAAACCAAACACTGCAGTTTAAGAATTAAGGAATGATTTATTTGATGGCTCAGTGACCAACCAACCTCCAACTGGTCCAGTGGCACCATTTGGTCTAACTGGGCAATGAGTTCACTGCAGTCCTTAATGTCCCAGGATGGTCGTGTTTCAAGAGTTTCAGTTACAGCCAGCATGCTGGCAGCATACCGCTGCAAGTAGTCTTTCATTCCTGCAATAAGAAAAACAATGACATGCAATGCAATATGAAAAAATAATGACATGAAATACTGTGTCCTTTATCATAACAGGTGGCAATGCCCTGATGACATGCAATATTATACTCACATTATAATAACTGGCACTATCAGTTAAGTAGGCGGAGCCCAGATATACTGTAATGGAACTGTATATGACAATTTGGGATTTAATGGGACTTTCTGGAATAAATAAATAACAGCACCATCCGAGTTTAACAGCAAATCTGACTTCTATAAGTCAAAGAAGAGAACCCTTCTAATCCTGAGAGGGATAAAGCAAAAAAACAAAAAAACAAACAAAAAAACAATGTACTGTAGTATCCCAGACCATGGTTAATTGGTCCATCAAACTACTGCAGTGTCTAAAAACTGGAAATACCAAATATCGATACACACGGAAATTAATATAACTGATTTGCAGCCCACAAGTACAGCATATGCTGACTTTTTTGTCTAATACCCAGGTATTAACCTCCAAACCAAACTAGTGAAACTCGATGTTATGGCTGCAAAGATCCTGCTACTCTCAGTTAAGAACCTGATGACTTTTTTCTCTCATACTTCTCATAATGGGTAAATTAACATTCCTAACCATCAATTTACACTTATGAAACTCATAATTAACATACTAAGTCACCAATTTCCATCCTTGTGGACACAGAAATCCTCATAATTCAAACAACCATTTACTATTATTTTAGCTAAATTTACCTCCCAAATTCTGGTCAGTTATTCTCACTTATCCAAATCAAATAAAAAGCTTCTCTCCATCACTGATTTAAACTGAAGCACTGCGTAAAGGTGTGTGGTGGGCTTATAATATAATGCTTCTGGGTTGGTGGCTGGACTGGATAACACTAACTGAGAGGCACAGCAGTTCCATCATTACCACAATAACCACCACTTACTCAATGACCCACCACTCTGCCAGTTCCGCTTGCATTTTTTTTTTTGTTGACTCTGGGCATAGGCTTCACAGCCTGCTATCACAGCCCAGCAGTCCTCCTACATACCATACACCTCTACATGTCACCACTTCGGCGCTAACACCCACCGTCCATATTGAATACACACCGGGGCTGTCTCATACAGGACTGGTGTATTGGTATTAGCGGAGGTATTTTTACGACATGTCGGAGGGTCATCTGGTAGATCAGTAAAGCCTGATTTAATGAAATTCAAATTCTTAAACTGTTCCCTGCCCTAGCGGGGATTTGAACCTGGTTCCGTTTGGACTGCAGGCCACCTCTCTACTGACTGAGCCTGGCTTTAGTGCTTACTTTTATTAGAGGCAGGGATCTTATAACGAAACAAAAAAATCCAAAATCGCCCAGTATAGAGGGGTATATATACATATATATATATATATATAGATACATATATACTGTATATATATATATACATATATATATATACAGTATATATATATTTTTCCCAGAGCAGTACGGGTTAAGTAGGCTACTGTTTGTGTAGATTGTACGCTATATCCGTACAATCAGTGTGCGTATGGACTAGAAGTCTTTCAGGATACTTGGTTGTACTGTGTGTCCTGCTTTTAGCTCCAGGAAATATGGTCACTTTAAATATCATGAACAATCCCAACACTGCAATTCCTTAATGGGAAATATGGAGCCATTTTATGTACGTATTGAGTATACCAGTCCAAAGTCTCACAACCAAACACGGGCATTAGTACACCTTCATGCAGTTCTCTTTGCAGCCTATGTATTCATATCTCTGATCTGAATCAAGGCATTCATAGCACCAGCCAATTTTCTTCCTTGGGCAACTCTACTGTACACCTCCTTTACACATTTACTGCTCCTTTCTGTCACTTCACCTTAAAACTTCAAACTCTCGCACCTATTCCTGACTCTCTCCACTCACAAATACATTATACTGTGTCCCCTCTTTCTAAACAGCCATGTACAGTACTTTCAACAGATCTTTTCTGTAAATACACCTTGGTTCCAATTAATGCTCCTACATGGTAGATGTATGAGTGCGCGCTATTTGATATCACGCTAAATGATATGCAGTACAGTAAACAATTCATAAGTCAAACTTTTAGAAGATGGAATCTTCGGTTAACTGAACTCAGGCTGACTTCAAACTTTTAGAAGACGGAATCTTCGGTTAACCGAACTCAGGCTGAGACTATGTATGTAAGTAGGCCGAAATGCGGAGGCAGGGGGACAAATGGCGCCTGGTGGACACATGGCGCCAGTCTGCTGCTTGCCTCCAGAGACAGTGGTCGTGCCATTCTTACTGTCATCTAGTGCTGAGAAGTGCTCTCCTTTTGCCTTCTGCTTTGCCATGGAAGGTTCAAAGCGTAAAAGAAGTGATACTGGCGCCTCTAGTTGTAAGGGAATCTATCTATTGCCAGATGCCAAAATCCCGCACGGGGTGGCCACAAACAAATCGCCTCCATGTCGCTCTGTCCCCTACCATTTCACTACCCCGCTCCCAACTCACACCCCCCTCTCTCATGTACCTCTCCACTCCATCCCTCCATCTCATCCTCGGCTTCCCCCTCCCTCTCGCCCCCTCCACCTCACTCACATACACTCTCCTCATCAGTCTTTCACTCTCCACATGCCCAAACCACCTTAACGTGTTTCTCCTAACGCTTCCTATCATGTCCACATTCACACCACAACACTCCTTCACTTCCTCATTTGTTAGTCTGTCTCTCCATGTGACTCCACATGCTCCTCTCAAATAACTCATTTACACTGCTCTCACTCTTGACTTCTGTCCTTCCAACAGGGTCCAAGCTTCACTTCCATATGTCAAAGTTGGTATCACAATAGTGTCATGTAACAACTTTTTCACTTCCATGCTCACTTCCCTGTTTCTTATCGCTGCTTTCAACGAACCAGCAACCTTCCTTCCCTGCTGCACCCTTTCAAGCACTTCACCCTCCAGACTTCCATCCTTACTCATCACATTACCCAAGTACTTAAATGCACTCACATTCTCCATATCCTCCCCATCCAATCTCACTGTATATTCACTGTCTTCACTTCTCTCGAAGACCATCACTTTACTCTTCCCTACATTTGCCTTTAGATTCCGATTCTTACACACTCTCCCAAACTCATCCACCAAGCCTTGCAGCTCCCCTTTGTCTTCACTCAACAACACAGTATCATCTGCAAACAACAGTACAGGGAGTTTCCAAACACTGCCCTCTCTCACTAGGGCCGCTCCAACATCCACTGCCCGACCTTGTATCTCTTTTATAACCCCATCCATGTACAGACTGAACAACCATGGAGACATGACACATCCTTGTTTCAATCCAACCTTCAAATGGAAACATTCACTAAGTTTGCCATCCACACGCACTGCAGCCTCAGCACCCTCATACATACTCTTCACTACCTTCAACAACTTCCCATCCACTCCATATATTCTTAGTACTTTCCACAATCCTTGTCTATCCACCCTGTCAAATGCTTTCTCCAAATCCATGAAGGCTGCATACAACTTCTTTCCCTTCTCTAGAAACTTTTCCACTAAAGACTGAAGAATGAATATCTGGTCTACACAACCTCTTCCCTTCCTAAAACCTCCCTGTTCTTCTCCAACTAATTCCTCTGTTATCTCCCTAACTCTGCCAATAAGTAACCTACCATATACTTTTCCTATTACACTAAGAAGGCAAATGCCCCTATGATTACCACACACTTCCTTTTCCCCTTTTCCTTTGTACAGAGGAATAATTATACCTGACTTCCAATCTTCTAGGACTCTACCTTCCTCCCAGGCCAATCTGCAAACCTTCCACATCCATTCTACTACTGTATTATCTCTCCCCCATGCTTCAGCATTTCACCACACACTCCATCAATTCCTGGGGTTTTCCCCATTTTAACTTTCATTTCTTCCACCACTTCCATCCTACTGATTTCTTCCTCTCTTCTCACACCCCTCCCTCTCCCCGCCATTCCCCAGCCACTTTACTTGCATTACTTTAATTCTCTATGTTCAACAATTCATTAAAGTGTTCTCTCCATCTGTTCATTTTTCTCCCTTCTCCACTAGTAATTAACCATTTTTATCTTTCACACCCCCACTGATTTCGTTGGCACCCTGTCTAGCTCTCTTTACCTCTTTCCAGAACATTTTCTTACATTCCCTCCACTTTGCACTAAAATTCCTTTCAAATTCCTCATCCACTCTCTTCTTACTCTCTCTTACTAATCTTTTCATCTCCTCCTCTCTACATATAACTCTCTCGTCTGTCTCTCAGCTTCTTCGACGCCCCTGTTCCTCATCCACTCATTCTATGCTTTCTTCTTTTGTGCCACAGCCTCTCTCACCTCTTCAGCCCACCATGGTGTTCCCTGAACCCCCTTTCGTCTTCTCTTCACCCCACACACCACCTCACGTGCTGGACAGATTTCTTCTATGAATATCCTGCACACACCTTCCATGTCCCCCATCTGCTCCAATCTATATTTACCCAATTGCTCCTCCACTTCCCTTTTATATTCAGCCCTTATTCCATCCTCCTGTAACTTTTCTACCCTCCTTGTACGAACTACTTCCTCCTGTCCTTCCCTTCTCTTCCTCCATCTTGTTTGGATTCTGATTCTGGCCACCATCAAGTGGTGGTCAGAAAGTCCACTCCCCCAACCTCTATATACTCTTGCATCCATTACACATCTTCTCATCCTTTCATCCACACACACACAGTCAATCATTGTCTTCCGATCATTTAGTTCACCATCCACCCTTCTCAACACTCACCATGTATGCCTATGGAACATTTTGTGCCTGAAGAAGGTATTAGCTATCACCAACCCCCTCCCAGCACAAATGTCCACTAAAGCACTGCCATTCTCATCCATCTCTGCTGGCACACCCCACTCACCCACCACTCCATCCACCTTTTCATTCCCTACTTTTCCATTCATATCTCCAATCAGAAACACTCTCTCATTACTTTCAAACTTTTCCAAGCAGGCTTCCACATTTGTCCAGAACTCATCTCTCACTCTACTTAAACGATCTTGCGTTGGCGCATACACGCACACAATCACCCACATTTGTAGTCCAACTTTCACTCTTACCCACACAATCCTTGACCCAACTGATCCATACTCTCTTACATTCTCCTTCCATCTGTTGCTCACAGTAATACACACTCCTTTCGCCCTCTCATTCTCACCTACTCCCGCGCATATACCCCATCCATACTCCCATTCTCTCACACTCTTACCTTTCCATTCCATTTACTTTCAGTTATTCCACATATATCCACTTTCGCACTCTCAAGCTCCTGTACGATCCTCATTATATTATGAATTATTTTGATAAAATGTAAGTGATTTAATGATACTATTGTGATAGTCAATGAAGTCATATGCTAAACGCATTAGCTAGAAAACACTTTTGCGGCTGCAAACTGTGCAGCTATTCTATGAAAGAACTCATAAATAACATTATACAAATAAGTTTTATAAAAGTAAGTGATAATAAAAAATTTTCATAAAGTTTTATAAAGTTCGTAAAGATATTCCTCATGTCACTACTGTTTCATTAAAGTCTAGTATAAACACTGTGGAATATTGCAATAAAATCATACGAGACTGGCTTTTTTTTTTTTTTAATATTATTATTATCGTAACTATTGTGATGAGATAACAAGGAAGTAACCCTCTTTTGTACAAAAAAATCTTGTGCTTTGGTGGAAAGTTCCACCTTGCTGGGCTATTTCCCATATTAAACAGTCAAAACACAACTTGTAAACTCAGTTTTCCGGGCTGGGAGTACCTACGGACATGCAGTTTATTACACAAGATAGTAGAAAGACTGAAGCTTGTCTGACAAAAATTTTAGTTCTCTATGACTGAGGATATGTGGGTTAAAACACTTGTTGAAAACACACCATTTTTTCCCCTATTTCTCCACACTGACCACATAAGTTGTTGTCATAGTCACCGCAGCCAAGATTCGGCTGATTTGCATCATGGGGAGCTCTACTGGTGTTTCTGGCATCAGTGTAACCTCCTCGTCTCGCCTCCTGTAATGCGTCCTCAATAAATGCTGCAGTAATCACATCTTCTGTCGTGGTGGCTTCACCAGCATTGTTAATTTCAGACGTTGCAGATATTAAGAGACAGCTCGCACTATTTGCAAATTGTGCTATTTGACCACGTGCTAATTGGGACCAAGGCGTAAATATCAATTTTCTATAAGCGACAGTTGTAACATTAAATTTTAAGAAGATACACTCAAGATTCTCAGTTATCAAAAATCTATCTCCTTCACTGCTGACACATGCATTAACGCTATCCATCCATCTATTATCCAATCCTATGTCGCCCCACAGAGGCGCGTAGGAGCCCGGGGCTAGGCAAGTTGGTCCTGACATTTAAGATGAGAGTGAATGCTATAATACAGTAATAATAATTACGATTATGGAACTGGTTCTTGCCCAGCCATCCTGGGAGGCAGAAGCTACCCACAATGAGCCTCTGACTTGAAGTCCAAGCATGTTGGCAACATCTGCAGCTGTCTATGCAGGTTTGACTTGCCACAGCCCACCACTAAATACAATCTGATTTGGTCAGCAAATTCAGCAACACATTACACCTGCCAGTAATAGTGTTTGGCAACTTCCTCTTTACTCAGTTTACAAATGTTATGAGAACTGCTGCTGGGTAATCAGCTCTCATGTCTAAGACAGACAATCAGAACAAAAAGAATAAACCTGCTCAGCCATAGTCTTGAATGGGAACTGTAAAAAAGTTTGATCAATAAATGTAAATTACCATCAGCATTAAGCACAGCTGTCTCCAAAGGCCCCATGAAGGCATAGCGGTGGCCCAGCCCCTCTCTCATGATGGTGTCCACATCTTCAGCCCTTAACACTCCTGATCGCACCAGACTGTTGCACTCATTCAAGATGGCATACCTGTGGGTTATATAATTCTGTAAAAAGCTTTCACTGCTTACACTATGTTGTTGTTGATTCACCCCAGTCTGTCTGGTTGAGCAGACCAATCAATCGCTGGCAAACCACCCCTGCAGGACTGTCCTGTGCAGTGAACGAATATTCCCTTGTGGCTGACAGCGTCCCGTGACTTGATGGCATCCTATGACAGCAAGGCATTGAGAAAATTGTAGAATTTTGGTTCCTGGATGGATGCCACATTTGCGTGACTCCACAGTCAGCAGGGTTACTACAGTTGGCTCCACATCACCCCATTATCTGGTTATATGGGTTCTCAGCGTTGTAAAAGGTTTCCCGGGTTACAGGAAACTATTAAGCTTGCCGCTCAATGTACAGCAACCTTTAGAGGAAAAAAAACAGGAAAAAAAAAGAGTAATAAAATGTGACAGGATGACAAGGAAAAAACAGGAATAGAGGAAGGCAGACACAGAAATACTCATAGAATGATAAATGCGAAGGATGAAGTAGGCAGCCCTACATCAAGTGAGTGGATGATGGTTGCCACCACCAACCACCAATGCTTAAATGTAAATGTGCAGTGCCCTAGATGTAGAGACAAGAAAACAGGATGGTGTACCACTAATAAAAAAAAATAAAAAAAATCAACTCTCAACCTACTTCCATGCATAACAAATATCAGTATATAATATAATGCATACATTTTTGCTACTGTACAGCAGATTCATAAACAAAACCCATGGAAACCACACTGTGTTTTCCCCATAAAATGGGTATTATAGTTCTAGTTTCCCAACTAAAGAACTGGAGTAGGTGCAGTGAGGATATAATTGCAGAAATGTGAGTAGATTAGGTATTGAGGGTGAGTAATGAAGGATGAGGTAAAGTATCTATCTATCTATTGCCAGACGCCTCAATCCCGAATGGGGTGGCCACAAACAAACCGCCTCCATGTCAGGTAAAGTACACACTCTCAAATCCAAAACGCTTGAAAATTTTTACACGGTAGAATCAAGAAGTCGCTGCATGATAATATCGTGATCCCTACTCTGATGTATGGAAGCGATGCATGGACCTTGCTAAAGGGTAACAAGTCAGGAGTGACAGCAGTGGAAATGAGTTACTTGAGAGGAGCATGTGGAGTGACACGGAGGGACAGGTTGACAAATGAAAAAGTGAAGGAACATTGTGGAGTGGATGTGGATGTGGTTAAGAAGATTAGGAGAAATACACTGAGATGGTTTGGACATGTGGAGAGAATGGAGAACAAAAGACTGACTAAGAAGGTGTATGTAGGTAATGTGGATGGAGGGAGAGAGAGAGGGGAAGACCAAGGATGAGGTGGAGGGATGGAGTTGAGAGGTATATGAGGGAGGGGGGAGTGAGCTGGGGGGAAGGAAGGCAAATGACTTGGAGGCGTTTTGTCTGTGGCCACCCTTTGCGGGATTAGGGCGTCGGGCTATAGATAGATAGATAGATAGAATCATAACGATTACTAAGAGAAACTCAAGTACCAGTAATAGATAAACAGCAGTACTATGAACAGTAAAAGCAATGTACTATCTTATATTGTCGATTGATCATCTGCTCTTTTGTGTTCTTAAAAATTAGTAGTATCTTGTATTATCAATTTATCACCTGTTCTAAAAAGAAAAAAAAAAAATGCATGAGAACAGGTATTACCAATATCTATTGCATGAAAGAATATTTTGGAAATCAGATTTTCAGATCTGAGAGTTTGTGCTTCACTATTTATGAGAACAAAAATAGTGAGAAATAAAATCCTGGGCACTGTTTACAACCTTCAGGGTGGGTTATGAGATGATGAATGAAAAATTCTAGGATGAACAAATACTTATGGTGTCTGGATTAACTCTATCAGGTCCCTGGGCCGGGAAGATTGTCTGTGCTAGAGTCGGCCACTCTAGACTGGCCTACTACTTCGTGCCATGATATTACTCTTTCATTGATCTGTGTAAACACACTTTTCATGGCAGAATGTTGGTTTTGGTGTCACTTTAAAGCCGAACAGTTGTGCTTTATCATAGTACGTTCAAAAAGGGAAAACAAAATAATAAAAAGCCAAAATGAAAAGCTGAGGCTTGGTGAAAACCAAAAATTTTATACCTTGCAGTAAAAAAAAATTCGGGGGGAAGGGGGGGGGGAATAATAAAGATAATGTATATAAATCTTGTCTGAACCCTGCAAAACTACAATAAATTACCTTTACAATGAAACATAGATTACAGTATTTCAGCATTCTTTTGCACGGTAAAGCGAAAGGAAAAAGATTTACAATTTATTGAGTTTTGCAATCTTTTTCTTTGAATGGTCAGTGTAAATATATTTTTTATGATATGATGCTGGTTGTGGTGTTATTTTGAAGTTGAATAGTTGTACTTTATCATACCAAGTTCAAAAAAGGAAACTGAGAAAATAAGGTGAAAATGAGGAACTGAAGTTAGGCGAAAACAAAAATTTTTATTCCTTGCCGTAAAATATATATATATATATATATATATATATATATATATATATATATATAAATCTGGTTTAAACCATGCAAAAGTACAAAAAATTTACTTTACAATGATAAATAGATAATGGTTATTTCTGCATTTTACAGCACGGAAAACCAAAAGGAAAGAGATGCACAATTTTCTAAGTCTTGGGCGCATATTTGCTTCGCAATCTTTTTCTTTGATCGATCAGTGTAAATACACTTTTTATAACAGAATGCTGGTTGTGGTGTTATTTTGAAGCTGAATAGTTGTACTTTATTGTAGTATTATCAGGAAAGGAAGAGAGAAAATAAAAAATCAAAACTGCAAGTTGAAGTTGGGCAAAAACCGAAAATTTCATACCTTGCCACAGAAAATATTCAGCAAGAAGAGAAAGAAATCTGGTTAAAACCATGCAAAACTACCCCCGAGGCCGCACCACAACGTAAAAACCGTGATCCCGTCATACTGAATCTCCCCTCACCCCTCAAGCCGTGTGGGGTGGTCCTTTTTTTATCCTTGCACCAATACAATTTATTGTATGTTAAATATTTGATCATTTCCAATTATATAAACCCCACAAAATACAGATTCCATTAAAAAATGTAGGAAAACAATGTATTTTATGAGTTAAAGCAATTATAGTAAAATGTTCATAATCAGTCACTGGGTAAAATATATATAGTTGAATATTATTTTATGGACAGAGTACTGATATCTTCACTTACCCTGTGAGTGGAGCTGAGTTGCCCCAAATAAATAATAAGCTTTCTAGAGAGGTGAGAACAGTCAGCAATGGTAGCACACTCCCAGCCCAGTGCAGCCAAGCCAAACACAAACAACAGTGTAAGTGTAAAAATAAACGAGAACAGATAGCAGAGAACCAAAGATGATCAGACATGACAGAGAGAATGTTCAGAGTGTGTGTAACAATGAACATGAGTGCAGAAAAAAAAAGGGAGGAGGGATGGTGGGAGTTACTGGTGACAGTGGGGGTATAAGGGGAAAAGAAACTGAGAGGTGTGTGGTGGCTATTGGCTGGGGTAGGCCTGGAAATGTTCAGCTGAATATAATCCAGGTTCATCTTTGCAGGCAGGGCAGTACTTCCTTGTCCACTTGGTTTTTCCCTCAGCCCTACAAACTCTGCAACTGCATTGTGATCATTTCTCTTTTCTGTACTTGGGATAGGCAGCAGGCCATGAGCTAATGATGCCTCTGACTGTGGCATTCTTGGCTGTTGTGCATGCTTCATTTTTTGCCTCTTCCTGGGCCTTTTCTCTCCCTCTTTAGCCACAAGTACTGCAACATAACCTATGATGTATTCCTGAAGTATTTCATGAACCAGCAATTTTATGAAATTTTTCACATTTATACTTCCTGGACACTGATGCACGTTATGGTAGATAACCCAAGCACTGAGCACCAATCATGAAATCATATGTATTCCAAATTTCTTGAACCAGGCCATAGATTTTCTTGTTGAATCATACAGCTCAAGCAGTTGATCTGCCATGTCTACTGCTCCCATCTGTTCATTGTAATACTGTATTGGCCTTTTTTTTTATTTAAAAAAAAAAAAAATCTATAGCTCCACCTCTGAGATGACGCATCTTTTCTACAAAACCAGCTTCGTACTTCATGGTTATAACATGAACCACCCTACAGTCATATTACTTTAACATGAGAATATTGTCCTTTCTTACATCTGTTTCTTGGTGGTAGTTGGTGGCGACCATCATCCACTCACTTGATGTTGTGCTGCCTACTTCTTCCTTAATCTTTATCATTCTTTTTCTGTGCCTGCCCTCTTCTCTTCCTATTTCTCCCATCTTTCCTGTCACTTTTTATTGCTTTTCTTTCCTTTACACATGGTTTTACATTGAGTGACAAGCCAAATGGTTTCCTGTAAGCCAAAAAAAACATTTACAACGCTGGGTGGTAACCACATAACCAGGCCATACGTGCTCCCTACGTGTCAACAAGTGGGTTGGCGGAGGGTTAGTGCCCCTTCCCGTAAAACAGATAACTCAGTCAAATGGCCACCCCTTACGGGATTATGGGACATGGCAGTAGATAGATAGTAGACAGACTTACATCTGTTTCTGGTCAAGTTGTTGGCTTGTGACATTTTGAGGCACCCCTCTGTTATCATGAATGGTTCCTGTTGTCAATGTGATTTTCTCAAGCATATATTCAGCCAGTTTGAGAGAGGAATACCAATTATCAAGCATGACATGCCTCCCTTCATTCAGTGCTGACAACATCAGGTAGACTGGGATATGCTCAGACTTGCTGAGCTAAGCAAAGTCACCCTCTACTCTCATTTCTTCAAACATGGCTGGAGTATACAGGCAGAAATTCCACGTGTAGCCTCGAGCACATGAAGCATTTGGGCAAAAAGCAAACAGCTTCAAACCAAATCTCTTCCTCTTGGTTTTATGTACTGTCTGAAATGGATCCATCCTTTGAACAGCATGAAAGCCTCAACCACAGAAAAATTTTCAACTGCATCAAAGTACATCACACACTTCTCACGTGACAGTTCAAAAAACCTCCCAATTCTAAGCACAGGAACTCGTGGAACAGCATCATCAGGGTGTGCGAAGTGAAGAAATAGTAAAATCTGCACATATCTGTTACGACTCATAGTTCCAGGGAAGACAGGTGGACCTTGGCACAAGACATTTTGAGGTCAGCAATCCGGCTACCCCACATAGATGGGTGAGGCCCATGAGTAACTGGAAAGCTACAAACACATACAGATCTTTCTCTGTCACATCTACCCATCTTCTGCCCAAAAATCTACGTGGGTTACTTGTAGGATTATCATGAAAAAAATATGAAGCACGAGTGTTGGTCCACAAACACACTGACGCAACAACACTACCAAAATAAAGTTTGAAGCAATCAAGAGCAGTCATTGGATGATTTTCATAGTGTGCAATGATTTCAAAATGCACATCAGCAAATTCTGAATCACTTCAGGAAGATCCTCTGTTTTTTTTACCCGCAAATGGGTCACATAAGAAAGTGAAATGTGTGGCTGCGTGGGAAGGAGATGGGGGGCCAGAGAAATCACTACGCTGGTCATCACCACTGTCGCTGGCAGACAACGTACCATCACTTCTCTCACTACTCATATCACTTATTTCTTCCTTTTCAGGGTCATAATCTGAGTCATACTCGTCTGGAGAATCTTCTCATAACCCTTCACCATCTGTGTCAAACTCATATTCTTCATCACTACTATCTGATGGGGAAGACGCCAATATTTCCTGGGGCGATAAAGCAGCGCACACACTTGAGAAGGGTGGGGAAACACTGGGACTCAGCTCCGAAATCTTTCTTGGGAAGCTAGAAGTATTTATTTCACAATGATGCAAGAATGATATGACTGACCCTATTGTTAGCGTGAGAAATCAATGCAGCATATTATTGGCTGGAAATGAGACGTGGTGTGCCGTTTCGTGACGTTTTATGACATCACAGTGGCAGGATAATATATGACCAGCAGTTTATGTTTCTCGAGACTGTTGCCACCACGTGAACTTCAATAAATGTCGGTCCCACACTCTGACCTTCCCTGATCACATCCACTGACTTGCGTGGTATGGGAGAACCACAGGAATATTTTGCGGTTTCGCACGGTGAAAATTTTTGCATGGCACGCAGGTACCACATTACCGAGGTGATCAACGGGCTACTGGCTGCCACACACAGAGCAAGCATTCCACAACATCATGCCTGAGTCTCTTTGTTATGACACATAAATGTAATTTACGGTGAATATATTACAAAAGTACAGTATCTTGAAATGACAAACGAATCATCGGAATCTTAGAGGTTGGATTTGAAATGACACTAAAATGCATCATTGGAATCTCAATGGGTTAAGTAAGAAAGTAATTTGGGTGCCAGGTGGCAACTGAATGGACAAGTATGTAAACAAACTCAAGAGTATGAGTGAATGCATGGCTGGCTGGGTTACAATGCTAGCAATGTTGAAGGCAAGAGAGTTCCTGAACTCTGTCATGGTTGGAAGAAACACCATATTCATGAAAAAAGTAAGCAGACTAATTACATATGACGCACCAGGTGCTAGGGGTCAGACATCAGTTCCTGGTTAGAAAATCTGACAGGAAGCACATTAGGATTTGGAAGTGTTGTTGGTGAGGAATACACCTTACAGCAGTAGTTGTTACTGTGTGATACAATGCTGAAAACAAATAGTGAAAGGGAAAAAGGTGTATGTCCTGAAAACAGGGTGGAAGCTGAGGAATCAGGATGCCAAGGAAACATTTACCAATGAGATGTGAGGTGTAAGAGTATGAATGGAACAGTCTTTTAATGTAACAGATCAATGGGACACTAAAATATGACCCTCAAGATGAAACAAAGTCTGGTTGGAGAAAGGACCACCTAAGTAAGCATAAACTATCGTAGGAGGTGGACTGAAACAACAGATAAAGCAGTAAATGAGAATGGAGGATTGTTCATGAATTGGAAAAAAGATGGCGGTAAGAAGCCCCGCCTTGCTGCTAAACAGTCAGAAGACAAATATAAAGAACCAGAAAAGTGACACAGGAAAATCTTGTGGACAACCCTAAGAGTAGCTATGGAAAGAAGAGTGAAATGCTAAAGATACTGTACCTCAACAAAAGTTGGTTAGCAACAGGGTGTGGGTGTGTGTGTGTGTGTGTGTGTGTGTGTGTGTGTGTGTGTGTGTGTGTGTGTGTGTGTGTGTGTGTGTGTGTGTGTGTGTACAGTACAGGCCCTCCCCGCTTTAACAATGAAATGCGTTTGGGACAACCCATCGTTGAGCCGAGGCATCATTAAACGGGGACATTATAACACAGAAAGTATAGGGACGCGTTTGGAAGCCTTGGGATCCCTCCTCCCAGCCAAGTCCAAAACCCACACAAATAGTTCAAAAACAAGTTTCTAGCTCACCTAAACCCCAAAATGGCTTAAATCCTTTAATGCACTTTGCACCTGACTTTACTTATTATCACTGAAAAAATAATGAAATCAGTTGTATTTTAAAACAAGAATTCACAATATAATAAAAAAAAACACTTTCAGCCACTCCCGTTTGATTTTAGCGCAATTTGGATGAGTAATATTTTGTATCATTTGAGAGAGAGAGAGAGAGAGAGAGAGAGAGAGAGAGAGAGAGAGAGAGAGAGAGAGAGAGAGAGAGAAATACAGGAATGAAACAGGTGAGTGTAGATGTCACCAAGCCCCAAGTGTCTGTCACTTCACTTCCTATTAGAAGTCTGGGGGTGGGGGTTGGCGTGACTTTTTACTTCTGACAGTTGACAGTGCGTTAACCCTTGGACATATGAGTGAAATACTGTATGCATTTTCTGGTGTGTAAAATCAGGCCCTTCAAATCTACAGGACCAAAGAGTACTTTGGTGCATTTTTTTCTGTCTATACGTGAGGGCAACAATTTTTATTTCTCACAACGGATAAATGGGGACTGGCCATCGATAGCCGGGGAAGGGAGTTAATTTTTTTACATCGCTCAGGTGGGGTACCGCATAGCAGGGTATACTGTACCTGTATATATACAGTATACACACATAGACAGAAGATACAGATGAGTACAGAGATTTTATATACAGTAAAACCTCGATATAACGGAATTCAGTACACCGGAATTCGCTTTTATCGGACTCGAGGAGCTACCGGACTAAACTCCTATATATCGGAAAAAGTCCGATATAGCCAGAAAGCAGTCCGGACTGCCTGACAACTTCAGCTATGTTCACCACAATAAGACAAGTAAAAGACATGTTTTTCAGTGCACAGTACAGTATTATTATACCATTTGATTAATGTAGTGAAGGTATAACAACGTACAATACTGCAATGGTGGTGAAAACTATCGATGCAATCCAGACTAATGTCTGATATATCGGAAAAAGTCCAGATTAGCAGGGGTAAGTCCGGATGTCGCTTTTATTGGAAAATCGCATATTTCAGCCTGGCCTGAGCCCCAATTAGTCCGATATAGTGAGGTCTTACTGTATACAGTCGACCCTCGATGCTACAAACCGAATCAACAGATTTCGGAAGCAACGGACAATATCTGCTGGCAGAGAGTCACTCCAGACACCAGTCATTTTTTTTAATTTCATTACAGGTACACTCATGATCAGTAATTTCTGCTCAGGGGTGCCCCCTTTGTACCCTCATATACCCAGGGAAGACGGGAGGGGGTGACGAAATGAGCTACCCCAGCCAGACCAACGCAACCCCCCCAGCCCCTCACGGGGCCCGAGAACCTGGGAGTGGCTTCGGTTGCCCGGGCAAGTACCACATCTCTCCACACATCACACACAACAACACTGTCTTTTCAACACTGAGAAATGACTCCCCGGCAGTCATTTCTCGACTCCTCCTCCTTGCCAGGGACAATGAAAGCAATCCAGGACCCACCAACAAATACACATGTCCAACATGCTCAAAACCTATCACGTCGAGCCGACAGACAAAGGGTTCAGTTCAGTGCAATTCCTGCAAAAACTGGACCCATTACACTTGCACAACACTTGCATCCACAAAACACTATACAAACACCTAGACCTGCTCCTTCCCCCCACCCACTAACCCCCTCACCAACCCTACTCCTACTTCCCCTACACCTCCTCAGCCTAACCCACCAATCATTCCCACACCATCCAATCCCCTAACTCCTCCTATCCCACCCCAAATTAATCCACCCCAACCCTTACCTCCATCACAACCCTCCCCTACCCTTTCCCCTCCACCCTCACCACCACCTATCGTCCGTGCTGCGGCACCCAACACACACCGCACACATAACATAAACATTCTACAATTAAACACAGATGGCATAAACACAAAAAAAACAAGAACTCTCACAATTCATCAAACAACACAACATACACATTGCCATCTTACAAGAAACAAAACTATGCACAACACAAGAAAACACCTACATTTCATAATTTCACCACCATCAGATAAGACCGGGCCGACAGCGGTGGCGGTGGACTCATCACCCTGGTACACAAATCCGTCAACTTTTCAGACACCAGTGCACACACAAAGTCACTTCTCCCCCCACGACACTACAACAGAAATACAATCAATTAAAATACGCACTGGTAACAAATCACACACAACAACTGCCAACATATACATTCCCCCCCCAATCATCCCCCACAGTCCCACACAATAACTCTCCACAAATACACCACATCACTAACATACCTATCATCATCCTGGGCAGTGAATTCAACACCAAGATGTCGGCCTGGTATGTCAACAACCCTCACACAGACAGAGGGCTGACAATACAAACCCAGACAGATCATCTTTTCATACTCAATAATCCCAATCAGCATACCCATAGCTCACACAAAGCCCTCCTCCTCTCATCATCCCCAGACATCACCTTTGCTCCCCAAACCTTGCCCCCACAAAATCCTGGAAAGTGGTCAGAACCCTTAGCTCTGACCACCTCCCGATCATCATCCCTAACAAAACCAGCATCACCTCAGCTGGCCACAGACACACATACACTAATTATAAGAGAGTCAACTGGGAGGCCTTCACAGCGGAAACAGAACAACACTTTGAAACGTTAAACAGTACATCCATCACAAACATCAACACTGCTGTGCACACTTTCAATTATACAAAACGCAGACAAAAGACACATCCCTAGAGGCAACAGAAAAAGACAACCCCAACTTCACACCAGAAATTCAAGGCCTCATCAGGCAATGGGACACTCTGCGACACTTCCGAACACTCCATACACATGACATCGTACAACAAATACAAGAACTCAACACTCAAATAAACAATAAAATATCAGAACAGCAAACACTAAACTGGAATAATTATCTCCAAACACTTGATCACAAAACAAACACCAGCAAACTCTACAAAACACTGAACAGCATTACACTCTCCAACAGCAAAACTACACAATCACATGCTGCCATCACAACAGACACCATACCTTCAAACAAACAACAAGCAAACACTCTCATCAATCACTTTACACATGTCAGCCATCTAAACCCCCATCATGATGACCGACGCATCATCTGACGTAAGAGACAGTTCCCCACAGACCCAGACTTCGGACCTTTCATTTACAGCCAGATGAAACACATCATCAGCAACCTCAAGCACTTATCTGTCTGTGCACCAGACAACATAAGCAACATACACCTTAAACACCTTGGACAACAAGGCATACAAGCACTCACCAACATATCAAACTACAGCTACTCACACAACATAATACCCAACATCTGGAAGCATGGCATTATCATCACTATCCCCAAACCCAACAAAGACCCCATGTTACCTTCCTCACACTGCCCCATCACACTCCTCTGCACCCCCTCCAAAGTCACTGAAAGACTGGTACTACAACAAGTAACACCTCCCACCCCCCTAGCCCCATCACAACATGGTTTTAGGCCACTACAATCCACAAACACTCTTCTTACAGACCTCACACTTTGATGGCATGAATTCAGCTAGGCCACCACACAGAACACACTAGACTTTAGTAAAGCTTTTGATTCCATCCCCCGCCACTAGCTCACAAACAAAATATTCAACACAAACATGCACAATAACACAAAAAGATGGCTGGCAAACTACTCAGCAGGTAGATGTGCACATGTAACTTTTGCAGGTGAGTCTTCGAACATCAGAAATGTCACAAATGGCATCCCCCAAGGATCTGTTTTGTCCCCTACACTCTTTCATGCATGACATACCCACACCCCATACAACACACACACACATAGCTTTGTATGCAGACAACATAACACTTACATGTACACACCAAAATGCAAACACAGCCGCACATCCTCCAACCTTATCTCAACATACTACATGAATGGTTCACTACAAACAGGCTCAATATAGCCCCAGCCAAATCTACAGTAACCCTTCTCACAAACTGGACAGCAGAACACAGTCACATCCCACACCTCACCATAAACAACACTCCCCTACCACACACATACACACCCAAAATCCTTGGTGTAACATACAATACATCAATGTCATTTAAACAACACATCACAAACATCAAAACTAAATTAACATCTAGACTCAATGCCTTGAGGTCAATTGCCCATACAACATTTGGACACAACAAAGAAACCACCACCACACTAAACAATATATACGTACAGTCATGAATTATGCAAGCCCTGCTTGGGCTCCTAACCTCACTAAAACACACTATAACACTCTTCAGACCATACAAAAAAAGGCCCTAAAAATAATCACAGGCTGCACAGCTACTACATCTACAGACCACCTACACCAAAAAACCAAAGTCCTCAAAGTCAAGGATCATCTAGACATGAGAGGCACCCAAATTCTCGCTGCAGCCTCCACAAACCCACAACATCCACTACACTACATGGCAGCACATCCACACACACAAGCAACCTCAAAACAACACCCAGCATACCATACACAAATACTGTCATCTCTTCCCCCCTGCCTGCCTCATACCAGCTTCCAGAAGCATATTCATAATCAAATCACTCGCCGTTCCATTCAGTCACTTAAAGACAACACACAGCTGCATGCACGGCCTCCTGATATCCATCCGTACGAATCTTATCTCCCTCGTGAGGACAGGGTCCACCTGGCCAGGCTGAGATGTGGGCATCATCCAGCCCTCTTAAGTTATCAGGAGAGGCTGTATGACTCTGTCGTTGATGCATGCCCAGGATGAAACACAGCACCCCATGCAATTAAGCGCATTATGGAAGACTGCATTGCACACAATCACCTACACCAACAACACAACATACACTCCTTGAGAGCTCTGTAGGAAAGCCCGATCTCAGCCATGGCCTTCCTTAGGGACTTGCGGCTGTTCGGCCAGGCTGCCTAGGGAACTACTACTACTATTACCCTCCCCCATACCCATACCCCACCCAACCCCCCCCTCGTAATTCTTAACTGGCAGTTACAAAGTCACATTACTAATACACGAACAAAACACTAGGATATGTAAAAAGTATATAATACTACTATGAACGAAGCAGCAAGAAGTTAATGCATTATAAAGTTGACAATAAAACGTTGACAACGGTTGTACCAGGCCTCATGCGTTGGGTGCTTGTGTGTGTGTGTGTGTGTGTGTGTGTGTGTGTGTGTGTGTGTGTGTGTGTGAGCGATGGGTGTGGCAGATGGTGGATGTGGAGAAATAACTGTGGGTGTAGAGGAATCAATGAGGGTGTCGGACAGTGGTTTTTGTGGGGCCACACACACACACACACACACACACACACACACACAAGCACAGA
>JAGKTI010000565.1:32974-48422 GCA_018397915.1 Birgus latro | reverse complement strand
CCATGCAATGTCCCTCTCTGTTTTTTTGTCATACACCTTCTATAAAACCACTCCTTTTTCCTGTTTTCTTTCCCCCTTACTCTTGGCACATATTTTTCCACTCCCAAATTATATAGGTTTAAAATGATATCCCACTTCCTCTGTATCTCTCTTGTTTCTCTGAATTTTCTCCAATCTGCATTTTTGAAAATTTTTCTCAATTCTGCAAAGTTTGCTTTCCCAAAGTTGTATCTTCCTTGCCTATAAAGCTCACCTCTTGGCACCACGTTCCCTATTACCATCTGGAACTCAATGACCACATGATCACTTTTTCCTATAGGCTGAGGTGGTTTGGACATGTGGAGAGGATGGGGGATGATAATTGGGTGCAGAGGGTGAGAAGTGTTAATATTGAGGGAGGGGTTGGGAGGGGTAGACCGAGAAAGACATGGGACGAGGTCATTAAATGTGACTTAAGGGTTAAGGGACTGAATAGGGAGGCTGCCAGAGATCGAGCAGCGTGGAGAGCCGCCATTAGGTGACCAAGGCCGACACATGCAAGCATGTTGGAGCTTTCAAAAACGAAACAAAACGAAACGAACACATATTTCAAAGATTCAATTATATCAGGTTCTTTGGATAGCAGCAAATCTAATCTTGCTGGTGTGTCATCTCCTCAGAATTGTGTCTCTTCTTTGACCCACTGTGTCATTACATTATTCATTGCTATATTTAACAATTTAGTGCCCCACAAATCTTTGCCTCCTGAGTCCCATTCCTCCCAGTTCACCTCTTTACAATTAAAGTCACCCATTAGGATTATATTGTTGCTTTTCTCAATCACTTTCTGTAGATAACTAACCATGTCTGACAACATCTCCTGGTATTCATCGTCATTCCATTCTTTTCTGCCTCTTCTCCATAATTTGTATTTTCCATCTCCCATATGAATATCAATATCTTCTTTCAAATTAGTCTCTACAAAACACATAACATCAGGTTCGTGTACCCTCAAAAAATCTTTCATTTCTAACCTTGCCGATATTAGTCCATCAATGTTTGTGTAAACCACTTTCAAACTTTTTTCAGCATTTTTTATACTCTCTTCTCTCCTTCCCCCATCGGTACCACTTTCTCAATTTCTGATTCATAACTCTCCAACAGAACACTGTCTTCTCTTCCTCTGTTCGCTGTTCGTTTTTATCTTTGCTTCCTTTACTAACTCCTTTAATTTAGCTCTTTCTTCTTCGTTTGCATCTCTCCTTATCCAAACATTTTTAAACTCCTCTTTATCTGACAATTTCCACATTCTATTTATGGTTTCATTCACCATTACCTGGGACTTAAACTTTACTTTCAATGGCCTCGCCCCACCTTCCTCGCACTTTCCTAACCTAAACACTTCTTCAATCTCTTCTTGGCCTTCATTGTTACCCTCCATAATCACTGATATTATTTCTTTAGCCTTGCTCAGTTCTTCTCTCTCTCTTTCAAATCTTACTGTCATACTCTCCTCTTTTCCTTTTCTCCTGCAGAGCGCGCGCATGTGTGTGTGTGTGTGTGTGTGTGTCCAAAGCAGTGCACCCGACATGTGAGGCCTTAGGTGGCTATTATTAACGTTTCTGTTTTACTGTTAATATCATTATGCATTAATTTCTTTCTGCATGTTGGTAGTTATATCACATTCTTTTAACATATCCTACTGTTCTGTGTTTGTATTAACAGTGGTACCAAAAGTGTTAAGCGTGAAATCAGCTTGAGATGTAACTGCTACTTAAGAAAGAAGGGTGGGTAGGGGGATGGTAGGGGTATGGGGGAGGGCTGAGAGCTGGGGTAGAGGCAGGTGGAGCTCAATTTGTCCCTCCCCCCTCTCCTCTTCCCTGGGTATACAGGGGCAGGAAGGGGTCTCCCCTGGACAGAAATTAGTACATCTTTTTTCATTTCTAACTACATACAGTACTTCTCTTTACAGGTACAGAAATAAATGATATTGTAGTTGAACATAAAAAATTACTGTAATACAGTACTGTACTGTACTACACAATACACAACAAGCAGGTCGTAATATAATGGGTCCATAGAAAATGGGGTATTGTGAGGTAAACTAGTCCACGATAGTGTCGCTGCACCTCATCTTCGATACCATCGTATTTCTTTTGCTATTTTTCGAGTTTTAGGCTATTTTTCCTGTCATTTTCAAGCAGCAGCCTTTTCAAGCAACGGACACTCATCCTTAGTCCATTGATTCGAGGCTCAACTGTACATAAACTACAGAATCATATAACCAAATTATCAAATAGCATATCATATTGCAGGGTTGTGTACAGTAGAAATGTTATACAGTACTCCCTCAATTTTCCAAAGTAATAAAGCCAAAGGCATGTCTAGGTAGTGGCAAAGTCCAGAAAATGAACAGTATCTCCCCTACCATACCCAATCTCCAACCCATCTATCTATCTACCTATTGCCTGACGCCATAATCCTGTAAGGGGTGACCATTTGACTTTGAGTTATTTATTTTATGGGGAGAGATTTGACTTTGAGTTATTTATTTTATGGGGAGAGGCACTAACCCTCCACCAACCCACTTGTTGACACGTAGGGAGCACGTATGGTTTGCTTATATGGTTACCACCCAGTGATGTAAATGGTTTCTTGGCTTACAGGAAACTATTTGGCTTGTCACTCAATGTAAAGCCACCTGTAAAGAAAAGCAATAAGAAGTGACAGGAAAGATGGGAGCAATAGGAAGAGAGGAGGGCAGGCACAGAAAAAGAATGATAAAGGCTAAGGAAGAAACAGGCAGCACTACATCAACTGAATGGATAATGGTCACCACCAACTACCACTACTCCAACCTATACCTAACCTATTTGTACAGCACCTTTTGCTTATTTTGGCCATTCAGGCATATTTAGACATCAAAACACATGCAGAAATATCTAAAATAATTTTAAACACCAAGAAAAAAAGAAAAAAAAAACACCCAACCTATACACTGCCGTATGTACAGTACCCCTCCATATACTGGCACTGTTTTCAGGTCATTCTGCTGTATTTAAACATCAAAACACACACAGGAAAATCCAAAATAATTTTAAACACCAAGGAAACCACGTGTCATGCCGCTACCCAGGTGTCGTTACGGTATTTCTCGGGAATAAATTCTCCCGTATTTAATACAAAGTGGTAGCGTAGTTTAACTCCGCCTCGACACAGGTAACGCACGACATGGGGGGACTTCACTAAAATGCCCCGACACACATGTACTTAAAACTGGGAACTGGAAGAAGTGAAAAAGTAATATGGCTTTTCTAGGCTTTAATTACAAAATAGTATTTACAAAAATCTACAAATAACTCTGAGGTAATTCCCACCTCACTTCACTACGTGCATAAGTACCTAAAAACCGCACATACACGTCTACTCTTAAAATCACTGGAATATTAACACTATTTTAATAAAGCAAAGCCAGTCTTGTAAAAACTCACTAGTGCTGTTATATATATATAGCACTCTTTAGTTATTCATATATATGAAATCACTGTTACATCAATATAAGAAAAACACACTTAAACATTTAAAATCTTAACTCCCTCCGTTTCAAACTAGGAGTCCTTACTAGTTCTTAGACTCCTTCCGTTTTCTAACTAGGAGTCCTTACTAGTTCTCAGACACAGACAACTAGGAGTCCTTACTAGTTCCCAGACGACAGACAAATAAATAGCACTGCTGGTCAGTTATACCCGCGGTCACAAAGCATGTACTTTCACTTACTACCAGTAATGCTCGCATGCTGGCTCCCTGGAACTTTACTCTCGGCTATACAGCGACGTCTCTGCACCAAGCGCGCCAAGCTGCCTCACCGTCCTCCAGCTCTCGTGTCTGCTCTTCGCCAAGTTCTAGTCTGAACTGAGGTCTGTACCCCTTTCTGGCCTCAAAAGGTTGCCAATATTCGCCAGCAGTCATATGGGGTGTGGTGGGTGATATGATTCACCCACTCACCCAGCGCCGTCACCCACATGTCACCCGCTTCACCCACCGTAGAGGCCCTACCAGACTCGCTGTGTCAGCACCCGCTCTCACGGTCTGAACTGCCTAGCCAACACTTTTCCTGTGTAAACAACTCGACCAACACCACCCGCACTACTCCTCTCTCTCTCCTCCTCCTTCCTCTATTTATTTCTTCCTCTCAACCTCTCTTCCTTATTCCATCTCCCTATTGCCCACAGCTGTACACCGAATCGCTACTCTTTCTCCCCTGTCCGCATTTCATCCTTAACTCACTTCCGGCAGGCGGTGTCATTTGCACCTCTGTCACCGCTGTGTGTCTTACACCTGCTCGAGGGGATGCATGTCGGCTTCCCGACACATGAAAAAAAAAATATATATACAACTGTATGTACAGTACAGTACCCTTCCTAATTTTGGCACTATTTTCAGATCAATCTGTCATATTCTGACATCAAAATACACATGGTGCTATCCAAAATAATTTTAAACACCAAAGAAATCTAAAACCTAAAGTTCCCTGCCAAAATACATTCGACTGGGGTACTTACCACCCAGTGCACTGCAGACAGGCTTCGTAACCCACGCACCTCCGGCAGGTGTACAGTTGTCCCATGTGGTCTAGTGGCTAAGCTTCGCATCTAGCAAAGGTCAAAGAACATCTCCTCCACCTGCTGGAGCTGAGCAACGAGTGGAGATGTGCGGCATGGTGATGGTGGCCTACCTGCCTCAAGAGGCTCCGAAGACAGCTGCAAACTTAAGTCCAATGGAGACTCAAAGGCTGTCAATGTGCTTAGTGAAAGCGGGAAATGAGGTGGTGGTGACGGTGGGGGTGAGAATGGGCTGGCACCAATGGGGGTGGCAGGCTTGAAGAAGGAGTCGATCCTGGTCTGATGACAGGACCGATGATTCTGTAGGAGAATGAGAGCTCCATCGCCAAGATGAGCAGCACCAACTCCCTGTCACAGCGCAGGTGCTCGGTGTACTTCAGCACCCCTCAAGACTGGTACGCAGGGCATGGAGATGAGGGAGTTGTGAGTCAGGGTTCTCATCCTTGTCCTCGTCGGTCTCGCTGCCCTCTTTCATGCCTGCAGAGGCAGCAGCGACTATCTCCTCATTGTACATCATCTGACAATCAGGATCACCGCCACTGTCGTCCTCCAGCCAATCCCTCATGTCGTCAATGTCCAGCTGCTCTCCTGCTGTGCAAAGACGAAAGTGGAAATCATCCACATCAAACCCCTCAAAGTCGTATTCGGATTCGCTTCCCTGGACGAGACTAGACCAACCGCTTTTGAGGGTCTTCATGGAGACTTCCTTCCACAGACTTCAGGTCGTAACGCCAAAGATTCTGCAAGGTCTGCTCCCCATGTGTCCTCGGCCCAGTCCTTGTCCTCCAGCACCACCATCGCCTCGTCGAGGAACCTCCGTCAGTACAGTCTCTTGGCAGCCACGATAACACCCTGGTCCGTTGGTTGAATCAAAGCAGTCGTATTAGGTGGCAGAAACATGCACCTAATACACCCGTCATCAGCAACAAAATCCTTCTCAGACGGATGCAGGGGGGGGGGACACTGTCCAGGTGCAGGAGTGCCTTCACTTTGTCAAAAGGGAGACCAAAGACCTCCGTGTGATACCTGATAACCTCCTTGACGAAGTATCTGTGGAATCAGTCTCTGAAAATCTTGGCGGTAAACCAGGCCTTCACAGAATGTCACCACACAACAGGCAGGCTATACATCAACCCACAGAGACAACGTGGTTGTTTTGAATGCCCAACAATAACGGGTTTGAGGCGGGGCATCCCGTTAGAATTAGCACAGCACAAAACAGAGACACAATATTTGGATAACTTGCAACCAAGCACAGTCTTCTTCTCCTCTGCCAGGGTGTTGGTGGGCAATGAGCAGTAGAATAGATCAGTTTCGTCAGCATTATAGACTTGACTAAAGTTAAGGCCCTTGTCCTGTATCAGGCGCTGAACTTTCTGGCGAAACGGGTCTACATCTTCCACTGCCAAGTCCAAGGCCTCGCCATGTGCCTTACAGTCTTTAAGTCCATGGCGAAGCTTGAAGTGAAAGAGCCAACCTTTGGAAGCCTTGAAGTCGTGCACGTTGTGCAGACGTGCAAACTTCTCGGCTGCAGTCTTCAACTCAGTCCCATGCACAAGCACACTGGCAGCACATTGCTGGTGAAACCACAACAATGCTGACCGGTTGGTAATGGTGCGCCGGGCCTAGGCCATGACCTTTCTATCGCCCCTACATGTGCTTTCGGCGAAGTCCAGTCTGTAATGCGTAAGCCTGTCCCGTGACTTCTTGACATCAAACAGTGTTAAATGGGCTAGATCATTTTCCTGCAGTATGTGTCCTGTGATCTAGACCACACCAACCTTGCCCAATATCTCACACTTCTTCTCCAGGGTCAAAACCTTCCTCTTCCGCTTCTCAGGTGGTGGTGGGGCCATCATAACACAAACATGAACGAGAGGAGGACCACAACCCAAAGAAGGTAGGGGATCACCACAAAAGCAACTGCATTCACAGCCATGCTTGCTAAAGTATGACCACAAACGAGGGAGACAAAGGCAGGAACAGAGGTGCAGGCCTGGAGGACGGCAAACTACAACACTGCACCCCATGCTTGCCTACGAAAGCAGAGGAAGCTAAACATGGGAAACTGACATCTGCATACAAGGTTCATTTCCGTTTGCTCAGGCAAGGGTTATCACGTGACGACAACAGTGGATGGCCTGCCAGGCAACTCTGACCACTTGATAGGGAAGCAGAGAGACGCGCATGGTGGGGGTTTCGCACTAATCTCGAGCCATTCGGTGTAGAGGTGGAAGGGTGCTTTTACCGCACATTTACTTGAGACTCGTGGTCTGTCTTACACGCGCATTGGCCATTGGGAAAAACAACTCCCTGCGACCAGACGACTTTGGATGTTCGGTGTAAAGGCGGACGGGCGCTGTCACCGTACTCGTACTAGTGGCTTACGGTCTGTGTTGCATGCATGGTGGCAGTTGGGAAAGACTAATCCTAGTAGCAGCGTGGCTTTGGACATTCGGTGGGGATGTGTACGGGCATTTTGACACCACTTGTGGGTTACAGTGGGTATTACAGTCAAGCCGCCTATGGCACAGACTTCCATGCCGCAGTTTTCTATGACAAGGCAAGGTGCCAGACCCAAAAAAACGTACCACGCACATAAACTAAACCTATGGCGCGGGCATGGCAAGGTGCCAGACCCCAAAACACAAGGCAGCAGTCTGCCTCTTGCCTCGGAACCCCCAACCCTACCTGTTCCCTTAAGCATTATCATTGTCGGAGTCAGGTAAGTACAGTATTTTATGCCCTAAAAGCCCTTTATTATTTATTGTTTAGTGTTTAATTTGTGTGTAATACATGCACTGACTGACTGCTTGACTGTATGCATGTGTGAAGTTGGGAAAAATGGGGAAAAGCGACGTGAAAAGAGAGACTTTGGGAGAACATCCAGAACCCAATTCCATTTTTCCCACAAGTTTAGTTATTTCTATGGCATGGTTTTCTATGGTGCAGGATTGTTCCAGAACCAATTACCCACAACTTAGGCGACTTGACCGTACTTGGGTGCTGGAGGTTCGTAGGGAGTGTTCGGGCCAGTGCACAACTTTGACCATTCAGTAAAGAGGCGGATGGACATTTTAGCTCAGGTTGTGGGTTTATGATCTATTTCACGCAGACGGCTACAGCCCAGCAGCCACGATACTGATAGTTTGAACATGTCGGCTGGCTGGCTGAAGTTCTCGGGGACTTTTAAGTTCAGATAATGGTTTAATAAGTGCCAAGGTCCAGAATCCAGATAAGGAACACGTCTGGGTACTGCACGTCAGGATATATGAGGGATTACTATACATAAAATGGAACAATATGAGATATGATACAGTCTGAGGTACCAAGACAACAGATTTATTTGTAAGTGGGAGTTTGCTTATTTTCATACCAACAAACCCAGAGTTTATTCATTCCACAACCACCAAACCTAAATGGCAAAATATACTGCATTTTTAAAAGAGGCATACCTCCATCAATAAACTTACTATAATAAGACATGCAAAACAGGTTTAATCATGACACTGAACAAACAGGGGCCTAAAAATGTCAATCAACTGTATAATGGGGATTTGAATGTATTAGCATTGTGATAAGGAGGGGTAGATTGAGATGGCTTGGGAATGATAAAAGGATGGAAGATGACACATGTGTGCAGAAGGTGAGAGTTGTGAATGTCAAGGGTAGCATTGCAAGAGGCAGATCAAAGGAGGCCTGGGACAAGATCATAGAGTGTGACCTCAGGGATAAGGGACTGAACAGGGAGGCTGCCAGAAACTGAGCAGTATGGAAAGCTGCCATTAGGTGGCCAAGGCAGACTCATGCAAGCATGCTGGAGCCTAATAAACGAAGCAAACAAACATAAAAACCTGTAATAAAACCTATGTATGACACCCTCTTGACTCACTGAATTCTGTTGACACCAAATCCAATAATCTCCTTGTTGAAAGTAATGGGTGCCTGACCAATTTCTTTCATAAGGGCATGGGTGCTGGCGACCACGTCCTTGCTGGTCCATGGAGCAGGCACCAACTCCACAGCTGGCACATAGTATGGTGGGTTTACCTGTGGATGTGGAAATTGAAGATTATTCAAAGTCATTAACTATTCCATATGACACTTCACAGCAAGAGATTTGAAGCTTAATACTTAATATTCATAATAAACTGTACACAAATTGAAGTACAAAAGCAAAAACAGGTACGATAAGAAGCAAATAAGGTTAAATAACACATACAGAAGCCTTACAGGATGCGAGACTATAAAGTTGGCCTTATGGACAAGTTCAGCTGAGATCTTGGATGGGAGAATGCATGAGGTTGACGACCCAAGCACCGTATCTGAGCCCGCAATCTGGTCCACCTCCTTCCAAACCTGATATAAACACCAGGAATACAATTTATCATCACAAGTATACAGATGAGAGAGGAAAGGAAAAAAATTAGAGAAAACAAAATTCTGCAAGGCCTAAAACCCACCCATGGGATTTGAATTTGCTGATATCCTGAGGAGATTTTATACCATCTTAACAACAATACCTATGTGTTTTACATGATGACAGGAGTCAGCTCTGACTCATGACTGAGGAAAGGCCATAATCCTTCCTGTATCAGTTAAATGTGAGATGGCTGGTGGAGAAAAGAGAGTGATCACATGGAGTGAGCACTTTCACAGAATCTGAATGCAACAAATAAAAGAAGTGATGGTATTAGTAGCAGGGGAATGGTTGGGATATGAAGAGAGGCAAGATGGAAAGTGGGGATCAATAGGATGGAACTATGTGACAGTACAGAAAGTCACAATGGGAGATGCACTGGGGACTGATGATGTATGTGGCAAATTTCTGAAATGTGTGTGAGATACTGCTTAAATGGGTGGGAAAAATGTGCAGATTAGCCCACAAGGGTAGAAAGCTAAGAGACTGGAAATCAGGTGTAACAGTTTCCTTGACAATGGGAAAGAGGAAAGTGTCTGTTATCAGCCTCCTTAGTGTTATGGTAGAGCTATACAGAGAACTATGGAAGTGGTGGGAGAGGAACAAGGAGGTCTCTTAAAAAAAAAAAAAAAAAAAAAAAAAAAAAAAAAAAAAAAAAAGTAACTGCTTGGACCTGGGATTGTGCAGTGGGTGAGGCCTGTGGCATGTCTCTCCCCTTTATTATTTTTACTGATTATGACCAAGTTAATGTAATTCAAAGCAAGCCTAAAGACACTAAATCACCCAGGGGGATCAAAGTGGCATTGTGGCATGTGGGAAGTTTGAGAGGTAGCACAAGGGATGTGGTTGAGACACTGAGTAGGAGGTAGGTGGATGTGGGATGTGTGCAAGAAGTCCAGTATAGGGGTGGATCAGTCAGAAAGACTGCTGGGAAGGGATTGTTATTACAAGTTCTTTTGGTACGGTAGGACAGATGTATATGGTGGTGTGGGTGTGTTGGTTAGGGAGAAATGGGTGGAATATGTCATGAATGTTAAAAGAGTAAGTGATAGGATAATAGAAGTGAAAATTTTGTTTGGTGGGAAAATGGTTCCATTTATATCGGCGTATGCTCCACAGGCAGGCTTGGATGAGGTAAAGAAGGACAGATTTGGGGATGCCTTAATATGTGTGGTAAGTGGTATGGGCGATGATGACATTGTAGTTTTGGGAGGGGACAAATGGTCATGTAGGTGAAGCAGCTAAAGGATATGAAGGAGTACATGGGGGAAATGCATATAGTACAAGAAATGAGGAAGGAAAAATGATACTCAAGTTTAGGGAGGCAATGAACATGACTGTATGCAACACACATTTTAGAGCAGGCTGATTACATATGAGTCAGGGGGAAATAGCAGCCACACAGACTATTTCCTGGTCAGGGAGGTTGACAGGAAATTAGTGAGATATTAAAGTTATAGGGTGCGAGAAGTATGTGCAGCAACACACGTTACTGATATGTGACATGGTGCTTAAGGAGCGGGTGATGAAAAAGAGGATCAAATATGGAAGCTGAAAAAACAAGCAGTAAGGGATGCCTTCTATGGGGAGATAAGGAGAGTGGTGGCTCAACAGGGAGACGTTGACAAAAGTGTTAATGAACAGCACAGAGCCCTCAAGAGCAACCTCTTGAGAGTTAGTACTGATTCAGCATGTGGATGGACAAGAGGCCCACCAAGACATAAAGTAACTTGGCAGTGGGATGAGGATGTAGAAGCTGCAGTTAAGGAGAAAAGGTTTTACAGGGAATGGGAGAATGGTTGTAGCAGAGAGGAATACTGGACTGCCAAGCACAGGGCTAGAAAAGAGGTTTACAGGGTGAAGTCTGAGTCACAGACTTTTGTTTCATAACTAAATCATGTGGAAATGAGGAACATGATCTATAAGGTAGCAAATCAGATGAAGAGGGAGAATGGGGATATCACAAATAAACAGTGTGTGAAGAATGACGAAGGAAGGGTAATGGTGAACAGTGGTGATATTAACCCATGGCATCTGGGTGTCATGTATACATGACACTGAGTGGTAACCATATAACCAAATTATGGCACCTGGTGGTTTAGTGGGTAATTAAGGTGCTCCAATCAGACTGAGCCTGTGTAGATTTATGGACGTGCCATACAACCTCCATGACAGGGTTCATTTTGGGTCGAAATGAAACTAGATAAATTAAGTTGACCCCATGTGATGTTGACTTTGCTGACCTAATCAGTTCATCGTCCATTCATATGGTACCTCTGACAAAAGGCTGGTTGAAATTCACCAACGGGTTCCATATGAAATGACCTTCGACACTGACTTTGCTGACCTAATCAGTGCATCGTCCCTTCATGCTGTATCAGTTACAGAAGTTTGACAGAAATCTGTCAAGGGTTTCAGGATATCGCACCCATATCCATATGAGCTTATCCTTTGACCCCTTGATCTTACTGACCTAATCAGTTCACCATCCCTTCATACTGTATCACTGACAAAAGTCTGGTTGAAATCCGTCAAGAAATATCGCGCCCACAAGATAGACAAGAACTCAATATGACCTCGACCTTTGACTCCCTGACCTAACCAATCCATCATCACTTCATACAGGCCCATGGGTTCAGGACATATCACACTCAAAAAAGTGTTACGGCCGCACAGACACACACACATACGCATGCATGGACAGATCAATCACTTACTGCCTCCTCCACCATAGGTGGGCTGAGGCATAGTAAACAGTACTATACTGTAAACTAGAGGATCGAATTCAGCACCATGAATTTCACCACCAAAAACAATGCTTTTGATGTTGAAAAATTTGGCAAGCTCTCCTATCCTGGAGTTTATCTTACTGCAGAAGGCACTGGCTGCATTGCCTTAAGACTCGGATTGTGGGAAATGAAGGGAATGTAATCAAACAAAGCTGAACAAAACTAAGGAAGTAGAACAGTCTCTCACATCCAAGGCCCTCTGCCACCACAACAAGCCAAACACGGTCAAACAAAAGGGAATACTATGGTGAAATCATCACCAGCTGCTGCCAATCAGCAATGAATATATATTATATATTTTGTTTCAGATTCATGAAATATAACAGCTTAAAATATAATAGTACAATATAAATAAAAAATGAATGGTCATTCTTCAGCCACAACTTCGGCTCAGTTACACACCATTCACTAATATTCAGGTCGGTTGTTTCTGCAGTTCATATTTTTTAAACAATGCACAAAGATTACATCATGAACAGTCAGATAATTATCATTTACCTATGGCATCTATCTTAAATGTCATGACCAACTTGCCTAGTCCCGGGCTCCTATGCTTCTCATGGGGCAACGTAGGATTGGATGATGGATGGATCTTGCATCTAATGTTACACAAGAGTGTAAGGATAATACTACAAAATTTTCCCCAAAGAAGTACACAAGTTGACACCACATGTAGGGTTCATGTGTTTCCTGAAGACACTTGATCTGTTTGCTTCTGTTCCAACACCCCCTGCATTAGGAAATGTTGCATCATCATCATCACCATCTGGACCTCCTTTCCCACCCCAGGGCAGGGTTAGGAGTAGCAATGTCCAGAGAGCCCAAATTTGCCCAATCCAATGGGCCACACTGCCATTCACTCATCATTCAAGCCCCCAGAATCCTGGCTCTATCGGATATGCCAAAAACATTCACGTTTTGTAGCTTCACATAAACGTATCCGATAGAGTCAATCCAGATGCTGCCACATTAAAAAGGGGTGCGAAGTCCCTGATCATGCACATCTTCTCACAACATTCATCCAGCCAGCTCAATCTCTTGTCAGTTCCCTAGCCTCAACGACTTCCAAACCTCTCTTCCTCACACACTTATCCACCATATCCCTCCACCTTCTCCTTGGCCTACCTCACCTCCTCCCTCCTTCAAATTCGCTCAGATATACCTTTTTCACCACTCTATTGTTATCCGTTCTTTCCACATGACCATATCATCTCAGTACACTCTTCGATTCTGATGTCCACCGACTTCCTCACTCCACATGGTTCACGAACCACATTATTTCGTATCCTATCCACCCTCTGTACTCCACACACATCCCTCAGCAGTCCCATCTCCACTGCTCTTACTCCTGACTTTTCATTTTCATGTCACACCACAGTCTCACATCCATGTTAAAGTTGGCACTAACACTCCTTCATGTAAGCCACATGCAGCTGCAACACTTAAGCCTCCATTTCTTATCAGGGCCTTCATTGCACCAGCTATATTTCTTCCTTGTATCACTTTATTTTCAACTTCTTTTGCACATTTTCCTCTCTCTTCTATCACTACCCAAGTACTTGAACTCTCTCACCAACTGCAGTCCCTCTCCATTCACTATGACACTGCACTGGGAGACACCTTCTCTCTCAATAACCATCACTTTACTCTTTTCTATATTTACTCTCAGACACGACGCTCACAGACATCAGCAAAACTCTGCACTAGTCTACCAAGTTCTTGTCCAGTATTTGCAAGAAATACTGCATCATCAGCATACAATAAACTTGAGATATTCCGTCCATCATCGTTCATTACCAACGCCATCCCTCTCTCCATTGCTTGTGTTTTTACTTCTCTCATCACCCCACCCATATATATATACTGAACAACCTTGAGGACATCACACAACCTTGCCGCACACCCACACCAATTGTGAACCATTCACTTAGATGCCCATTAACCCTTACACATGCTTCACTACAATCATAAAAACTCTTGATAGCACCTAGCAGCTTACCATCTACACCGTATATGCGCAAAACTTTCCACAATCCTTCTCTGTCTACTTTGTCGTATGCTTTTTCCAGATCCATGAATGCCATAAACACCTTATGGTCCTTCTGACAAGCCTTCTCTGCTATCTGTCTCACTGCATATATTTGATCCACACATCCTGTTGCATTTATTTATTTCTAATCTGCTACCTGTATGTCCCTATCCCAGTATCCCTGCTTGTCGTAAGAGGCGACTAAAAGGGTTGGTGGTGGGTTAGTGCCTCACTCCGTAAAAACAACTAACTAAAAATACGAACGGGAAGCCTCGGACCAGGACTGACCAAAAGTTGACGATAAAGGAACGGACAAAGGACGAGATAAAGATTGCGACCTGGAATGTGAGGGGTATGAATGATGAGGTGAAAGAGAGAGAGATTGTACAGGTGCTTGAGAGTGCAAAAGTGGATATATGTGGAATATCTGAAACTAAATGGCGAGGTGAGTGTGTGAGAGAATGGGAATACAGTATGGATGGGGTATATGCGCAGGAGTGGGTGAGAATGAGAGGGCGAAAGAGGGAGTGTGTATTGTTGTGAGCAACAGATGGAAGGAGAATGTAAGAGAGTATGGATCAGTTGGGTCAAGGATTGTGTGGGTAAGAGTGAAAGTTGGACTACAAATGTGGGCAATTGTGTGCGTGTATGCGCCAATGCAAGATCGTGTAAGTAAAGTGAGAGAAGAATTTTGGAAAAATGTGGAAGCCTGCTTGGAAAAGTTTGAAAGGAATGAGTGTTTCTGATTGGAGATATGAATGGAAAAGCAGGGAATGAGAAAGTGGATGGAGTGGTTAGTGAGTTGGGTGTGTCTGCAGAGATGGATGAGAATGGCAGTGCTTTAGTGGACATTTGTGCTGGGAGGGGGTTGGTGGCAGTTAATAACCTCTTCAGGCACAAAATGATCCATAGGTATACATGGCGAGTGGTGAGAAGAGTGGACCGGGGAATGAATGAACGGAAGGCAATGATTGACTGTGTGTGTGGATGAAAGGATGAGAAGATGTATAATGGATGCAAGAGTATATAGAGGTTGGGGGAGTGGACTTTCTGACCACCACTTGGTGGTGGCCAGAATCAGAATCCAAACAAGATGGAGGAAGAGAAGGGAAAGACAGGACGAAGTATTTCTTACAAGGAGGGTAGAAAAGTTACAAGAGGATGGAAGAAAGGCTGAATATAGAAGAGAAGTGGAGGAGCGATTGGGTAAATATAGATTGGAGCAGATGGGGGACGTGGAGGGTGTGTGCAAGGTATTCACAGAAGAAATCTGTGCAGCATGTGAGGTGGTGTGTGGGGTGAAGAGAAGACGAAAGGGGGTTCAGGGAACAGCATGGTGGACTGAAGAGGTGAGAGAGGTTGTGGCACAAAAGAAGAAAGCATATAATGAGTGGATGAGAAACAGGGGCGACGAAGAAGCTGAGAGATGGATGAGAGAGTTATATATAGTGAGGAGGAGAGAGGTGAAATGATTAGTAAGAGAGAGTAAGAAGAGAGCGGATGAGGAATTTGAAAGGAATTTGAGTGCAAAGTGGAGAGAATGTAAGAAAATGTTCTGGAAGGAGGTAAAGAGAGCTAGACAGGGTGCCAACGAAGTCAGTGGGGGTGT
>JAGKTI010000565.1:9422-28117 GCA_018397915.1 Birgus latro | reverse complement strand
TTGAGGACGTGATGGGAAGCGTTAGGAGAAACACGTTAAGGTGGTTTGGGCATGTGGAGAGGATGGAGAGTGAAAGATTGACGAGGAGAGTGTGAGTGAGGTGGAGGGGGCGAGAGGGAGGGGGAGGCCCAGGATGAGATGGAGGGATGGAGTGGAGAGGTATATGAGAGAGGGGGGTGTGAGTTGGGAGCGTAGTAGTGAAATGGCAGGGGACAGAGTGACATGGAGGCGATTTGTTTGTGGCCACCCCGTTCGGGATTGAGGCGTCTGGCAATAGATAGATAGATAGATGTATTCCTCCTTGTCAATCACATTTCATACCATTTCCTCCTCATGTATCTCGTCACAAAACTTGTTGGTCTGTCCCCTCTCTAAGGTTGCCGCTCTCTTGCCTGCAACAGCAGCCATACTGTAAATCCCACGCAGGATTTATCAAGAAATTCTTCTGCTACTCTCTGTTGAGTTTAATCCCCCAAATGTTTTCGGGTTTATTTCCGTCACTCGTGTAACACGTTTCACCCGTCTCTCTCTCTGTCTTCATGCTTGGTTAGGTCTGCCTATCCTTTTTCTTTCTGCTTTGCTAACCTGCCTCACCCTGCCTGATGCTGCCTCTTGGGGTCAGGTGTCCAGTGTGTTTACAAGTGTACAGGGTAAAGTACAATACAATGACATTTTATTACACCATTTAAGGGTAGTATTTTTTTTACATCTCAACAGTTATACACTATAGGTACAGGGTTTTATGCGGGGTTAGACCCCTTTCGTGAGGCACTAGGTCACTATCTACCAGTATGTCACCTTCCGACACCCCCTTGGTCACCATATGCAGGATAATTGAGCGTTTGCTGTAAGTGTGACATTGACTTAATTCATAATTTTCTCCAAGAACAAGAACAACAACAAGAAGCTCAAGCTATTATTATTTAACTAGTGTTTAGGATGCAGATAAAAACCACCTAGTGTTATGCTACAAAATATACAGCAGTCACAGGTGAGAAAGATGAAAGGAGGTTCATCAAGGGAAGATGAAAAAGGGAGGAAAACAACAAAGCAAGACAGTGTATGTCAGAACTGTCCACATCTGTCATGAAAGTATGTATGTTACAGTAATCCTCATCCAAGGATATTATCACATGGTGGGAGTCACCTATTTGCTTGGAAGGCATGGATGTATCCAGCACTTTGAAAAAGGAGGATTGTGATTCCTACCACAATTCCATCTTCATGCACTTAAGCAAAAAAAGAACATGCACTTATATTTAACCTGCTTTCATCATAAAACTACAATATTACTGTACTGGCAAATACAAGTGCAGTTAATATTTACTGCATAGATTTTGGCATATAACATTGTTCTTTTATTATAGTAATCATGAATCTGCCAAAAATGGATCCCCCTCTATAGCTGTGCCTGGAATGTCAAAGGGAAAAAATATTATTCAAAAGCTTAGAATAAGTTTCTGTCAAAGGAAAAAATTATTATTCGGAAGCTTAGAATAAGTTTCTCCCACTTTATGGGATGTGGTTTCGTTTCGTTTCGTTTCGTTTTTGAAGGCTCCAACATGCTTGCATGTGTCGGCCTTGGTCACCTAATGGCGGCTCTCCACGCTGCTCGATCTCTGGCAGCCTCCCTATTCAGTCCCTTAACCCTTAATTCACATTTAATGACCTCATCCCATGTCTTTCTCGGTCTACCCCTCCCCCAATATTAACACTTCTCACCCTCTGTACCCAATTATCCTCCCCCATCCTCTCCACATGTCCAAACCACCTCAGCCTACCTCTCCTCATCACAACACCAATACACTCCAGTCCCATCCTACCTCTCAACTCTTCTATCGTAAACCCAGCCCCCCCAGGCCTTGCACGCAGGGACGCACTGCACATCCACCTAATCATTGTCATTTCTGTACGTTTAAACCTGCGAATATCTTCTTCCTTTACTGCCCAGGACTCACTACCATACAGCATCACACTCCTAACACATGCTGCATACAAAGACCCCTTAGCACGTAAGGAGAGTCCTCTCAATGTCAGGAGAGGCAACAGCTCCCTGAACTTCTTCCAACCACTTCTCACTCTAGCAACCGAGCTAACTCCAGCCCCACCTCCGGCACATAACATGTCTCCCAGATAACAAAACTCCTCCACACACTCAAGAGACTCACCTGCAAGTTCAACCCTCTCACGCCTAACAATCTCCGCCTGCTCTCCCCGACACACTGCACACATGAAATCAGCATTATCTCGCAGTCTACCTCTAATACCACTACATCTCTTGTGCACCCACTTATCACAAACACTGCACAAGATGGAATTACTTCCCACACCCATGTGGCAAACTGCACATGGCCAATCTCCCTCTCCTCTGATTGTACCGCCACCAACCCTAGATATCATCACTTTTGTTTTATCTGCATTTACCCTTAAGCCCTTGTGCCCCATACCATCTCTCCACTTCTTAAATCTTTCCTCAGCCTCCCCTTCATTCTCAGCAATCAACACCAAATCATCAGCATACAACATCTCCCATGGGAGTCCCTCTCTGAAGTCACGTGAGAGGGCTTCAAGCACCATGATAAACAACAAGGGACTCAAAACTGACCCCTGATGCACACCAACATTCACGGGAAACTCATCACTCAAAGCTCCATTCACCCTTACCTGAGTGTGAGCACCCACGTACATGGCCATAACCACCCTAACCAGCCACTCTTCCAACCCTAGCTTTCTCATTGCCCACTTCACCACCTCTCTAGGGACTCTGTCAAAGGCCTTTTCCAAATCAACAAAAACAAAATACAATTCCCTTTTCTTGCCAATATATTTTTCCTGAAGCTGTCGAACAATGAATATGGCATCAGTGGTCCCCCTGCCTGGCATAAACCCAAACTGCATCTCATTGATATTCACTCTTTCTCTAATCATACCTTCTAGAACTCTCTCCATTACTTTCATTATCTGATCTAAGAGCTTTATACCTCTGTAATTTCCCCTTTCCAGGGCATCACCCTTCCCTTTGTACACATTTACAATTACACTTTTCAGCCAATCATCTGGGACAACACACTCATATATAATCCTATTTATCAGGTCAGTGACTAACCTCACCCCAATATCTCCTGAGGCCTTCAACATTTCGGCAGTCAACCCAGACACACCTGCCGCCTTCCCCACCTGCATCCTGCCTATTGCCTCACTCACAGTAGCAGCGTCAATCAAAGGCCAAGGCCCAAACACTGGATCAGCTGGCTCCAAACCTTCCCTATCCCAATCAAACTCCTCATTCAACAACCGGCTATAATGCTCTCTCCATGCATCTTTAATATCCTCACTGTTAACCACTACCCTTCCTTCATCATTCTTCACACACTGCTCGCCTACAATGTCCCGATTATCTCTCTTCATCTGATTTGCCACCCTAAAAACCATATTTTTCCTTCCTTCATGATTTAGATTATCAAGTAAAAGTCTCTGACTCAGACTTCACCCTGTATACCTCTCTTCTAGCCCTGCGCTTGGCAGCCAAGTACTCCTCCCTGTTACCACCCTTCTTCCATTCCCGGAAAAGCCTTCTCTTCTCCTTAACTGCGGCTTCTACACCCTCATCCCACCACCAAGTTACTTTATGTCTTGGTGGGCCTCTTGTCCAACCGCATACTGCATCGGTAACTCTCAAGAGGTTGTTCTTAAGGGCTCCATACTGTTCATTAACGTCTCTATCTTCGGCTTCCTGTTCAGCCACCACTCTCCTCATCTCACTATAAAAGTGGTGGTTACAAATATCCAAATCTCAGTCATTTTAGACCTGAGAAGAGTCTTCCCAGCATCCATGAAACTCTGGTAATGGTCAAAGAGGTAACCTCGCTTCCTCTTGTCTAACCTGAAAGGAGGATGAGGGAAATGAAACTATAGGAATGGCTGTATGAGGTATATAACAAATTCAGAGACTTGAGCTCCTCCTTCCCCAGGTGCCCATGAAACAATGAACAGTATATAGCTAAAAATGTCAACCTTGAAAAAGTCATACCTTCTTCTTCAGCTCAAGGTCCTCAAACACACTCTCCTGCACATACTTGGCTCCCTCTACACACTCCTTAAGGCTTTTCACCCCTGCAAGAAACATAGAGTTAACATTTTGCTGTTACTTCTTGAAATGATAGAAAGTCTGAGACACAACTTACTGCTGCTGTTAAACTCCACTCTGTCTGGTCAAGTAGGCCCACTGATTATGTGTAAGAAACTGCATCTCTAGGGCCCACAGTCCCAATGGACCTACGTTCGAATCCTTGTTGGAGTAGGGAATAGTTTAAGGATTTGCATTTCTTTCAAGCAGACTTTACTGATTTACCAGAAGAACCAGTGACATGTTGCAGAACCACCCCCGCTGATACCACTACACCAGTCCTGTATGAGACAGCTCTAGCAAATATTCAATATACAATAAATGGTGGGTGTTAGTGCCGAAGTGGTGGCACATGGAGGCGTATAGCACACAGGAGGACTGCTGGATCTCAGGGAACAGGCTGTGAAGACTATGCCAAGAGTTGGGGGGGGGGAGTACACCCCCTTGTGGTTGATAGCACATGCCAAGGTCGGACCAGGGTCCTTCTCCATGGCACAGTGTAGAGAAACATGAGAAGGTTTGGCTCCTGGGTGTATTCGGTGTATTCTGCAGCTGCTTTACTCAGTCCAGGGTACAAAGTGTCACCATATGTAGGCTCTTTGCCAGTACCTGTGTAAAGAGTCAATAAGAACACTGCATTACAACAAACATTACCTACCAGTACTTAAAAGAAAAACGAAGCAAATCTTGCCTCTGAAGGCATTCAAACTGCTATATTCCCTGGACATGTTGGTATACCATATAGTTAGCAAATTGGGTGATAAGTGTCATCTGTGTAAGGTGGAGTATGCTTGTGTGAGCTCAAGTGGTATGGAGGGAGTGGGACTGTCCATGCATGATGAATTACAAAGAATAAGAAATTTTGTGCATGTTAGTTTAAGGAGTACAGTAGGTATGTAATACATAACTTGAAATGACACAAAGTTGTTCTAATACTTGTAGCAGTCACAGATGCATCTTGTGAGAAATAAAGCAAGAAAGAAAATGATATTCTAAGAGTAGTCTGCAGTGATGAAATGAATGTCAACCAGTGGGGAGGGGGGGGGGAATGTGATAGGTGATCTAAAACATGAATAGAGGTCCTGTCTATGATGAAATGAGCAGTTTCACTATGCAAGGTGTAAATACTACCATACTACTACTACTAACAATAATAATAATAATAATAATAATAATAGGTCATTCTCATCTTAAATGTCAGGACCAACTTGCATAGCTCCGGGCTCCTACGCTCCTCTGTGGGGCGACACAGGATTGATAATGGATGGATGAATAATAATAATAAATTAAAGAAAAATAAAACAAAACAAATGGACATCAACTTAAAAGATGCATCATTACAGAACCTGTGTAAAACAAAAGGATTTAATGACAGCGAGGGCAAGTGCTCACCTCTGATACATTTGAACTGGTCATCAGCACTGAGCTTGCCCCTGAGTAGCCCAACAGATTCTAAGTTGCTCAGCTGCTGCTTAATGTCCTTTAGTGCTGCTGATACCTGCAAAGAACAACACTTTTGAAGACATAAATCTCAGGTCTTTTTATTGTACTAATTTAACCACCTCAGCAAGAAGGTCACCTACATACTATTTTAAGCCTGATACCATTAGATTATTTATTTACCCTGAGAATAGAAATCAGGTAATGAAGTGATTAAATGAGACGGTCTCTAACTCTGTCACTTTGAGACCCACCTGCTCTTGCTTGGCATCATACAGGCAGACATCATAGCCCACACTAGCAAACAGCATGGCCCAGCTCCGCCCAATGAACCCACTGTGAAAGAAATAACATGTCAACGAAATAATGGTTCATATGTATAGAGAATTGTATGTCCTTGTTTTATTTTGACTTTCTGTTCATACTCACTATTGATGTTACCTATAAGCAGTCCTTGTTTTATTTTGCCTTTGTGTTAATTTTTGTTACTGATGCCACCTATAAGCAGTCTTGTCAGTTACCCAAATTTTCAGTGCCAACTATAAAAAATGTTACAATATCTAGCAAAAACAACCCTGACATACAATGAAGACTACCTGTACAGACCTACAAAAATGTTTCAGGGTCAACAGTTGTGGAAAAAAAAGTAACTGCTGTCATCTTTCTACCAGGTAATTACATTACAGAAATTATTACTGCATCATATCACAGCGCAGAGTTGGAATTCTTCTTCCTTTTTTTTACATTAATTACCTTTTTAAATGCTGCTGTTTGTATAGTGCAGTTATAGTCTTTTTTTAAGAAGATGGATTTATGTTCATGGCAAAATGAAAGGTTTTATAATAAACCTATCTATTTGCATGCCATTGGAAAGAATGCCTTGGTAGCCACTACTGTATTCCTTCAAGTCAGTCCCTGGTCTCAGGTACAGAAACCTCCTTTATTCGAACTCCTTATATCTGAAAATTCACTTATGAGAACTGAATACTTAACACCAATTCTCATTACATCACAGGATTTTCACTTACATGAATCCTCAACACAATAATTACCCATAAATAAGTTTTCCCACTTATACAGCGTTCGTTTTCGTTTTTGAAGGCTCCAACATGCTTGCATGCGTCGGCCTTAGTCACCTAATGGCGGCTCTCCATGCTGCTCGATCCCTGGCAGCCTCCATGTTCAGTCCCTTAACCCTTAAGTCACACTTAATGACCTCGTCCCATGTCTTTCTCGGTCTACCCCTCCCCCAATATTAACACCTCTCACCCTCTGTACCCAATTATCATCCCCCATCCTCTCCACATGTCCAAACCACCTCAGCCTACCTCTCCTCATCACAACACCAATACACTCCAGTCCCATCCTACCTCTCAACTCTTCCATCATAAACCCAGCCCCCCCAGGCCTTGCACGCAGGGACGCACTGCACATCAACCTAATCATTGTCATTTCTGTACGCATCAGATATCAAGAAATACCCATCCAACCCCCTCAAATGTACAGCTCTACAGCTATTAGCTCTAGTTGCCATGCCAATTATATTTCATGGTACTACAAATGCACGAAGACCTTTTTGAGTCGGACTGATTGGGCTTAAGCCTGTCCAGCTTACCTGTGACTAGCCCATCCCAAGGGGGAATCACAATTCTTTGATATAAAGAAAAAAATCTGTTGAATAAAAGCACTAAAGCCCTTCCTAAGTGGCAACTTTAGGCACATTTTTACTTTTCCTTATAGTGTAGAATTATTACATTCAATGGAAAAAAAAAAAAAAAAAAAAGGTGGGATACGTGGTAGGTGGGGGAGCTCACCATCCACTTACTTGTAGTGCTGCTTTGGGTGTCTGCCCTTTCCTCTCTTCCATCTGTCCTCTTCTGTCTTTCCTTCATTCTTTCCTCTTTCTTCTGCCTACAGGTGACTTTACACTCCCTCTTCTGTCATTCTTCCCTCTTCCTTCTGCCTATGGGTGACTCTACACTGAGTGACACACCAAATGGTTTCCTGTACACTAGGAAACCATTTACTATGCTGAGTGGTAACCATATAACCAAATAATGGCACCTGGTGGTTAAGTGGGTAATTAAAGTGCTCCAATCGGATTGAGCTTGTGTAGATTTATATCCATGGGGTGGTTGGGGTTTACTGATCACGTAATGCCACTCAGGGATAAGTGGCATTACGTGAGCAGTATATGTCAGGAACAACTTGCCTAGCCACAGGTTCCTACACTTCTCTATGGGGCAACATAGGATTGGATGATGGATGGATGGATGGTAAGAAAATACAAGACTTATCACATTACAGTAAAACCTCGATATAACGGACTTCAGTAGACCGGAAACCGCTTTTATCGGACTCGAGGAGCTACCGGACTAAACTCCTATATATCGGAAAAAGTCCGAAATAGCCAGAAAGCAGTCTGGACTGTCTGACAACTTCAGCTATGTTCACCACAATAAGACAAGTAAAACACACGTTTTTCAGTGCACAGTACAGTATTATTATACCATTTGAATAATGTAGTGAAGGTATAACACAGTACAATACTGCAACGGTGGTGAAAACCACTGATGCAATCCGGAATAATGTCTGATATATCGGAAAAAGTCCGGATTAGCAGGGGTAAGTCCGGATGTCGCTTTTATCAGAAAATCGCAAATTTCGGAATGGCCTGAGCCCCAATTAGTCTGTTATAGTGAGGTCTTACTGTACTATATTATGGCGGGTCTTAAAATAAAACCCTTTATTTGCAATCCCTAGGAATGTACAGCCCTAATAGATACGATTCCCAGGCATCAATCAGGAGAAAAATAACACTTATGAACTGACATCAGCAAGGGGACCTAGGCAACATCCCGTGAACCTTCTAATCATCAATTGTGATTAATTCCAGACACTAAACAGTATCCCGGAGAATGCTGGCTGTCAGCGGTTTGTTTTCAGTCACAGTGCTCAGTTGCACATGTTTGTGTGAGCAGATGAGTAAGTGTGATAGCCAGAGGGTTAGGACATCTCATTTGGGTGTGCCGGTTGGGGACAATACATTCTTAGGGCTTGCGAATAGTGGGTCCGATTCTAAAACCCAATAAATGTAAGGATGATTCCCATCCTTATGTACTGAAGTTAGAAGACACCAATGTGATGTTCACACAAGATCTGCATATTCGACAAGATAAAAATGCCCCTTCCCCTTGTACAGTACTGGAGAGGATGTCAAGGGAAGGATCAATAATTCCAAACCTCTAGGGTACCTAAGGTAAAACTGGCTTAGGAGGTATGTTAGCACTGCCATTCCTACACATCTATGGCAATATCCCTAAGCGGGAGATTCTATTACAGTATGATCTCACTACAACAGACTTCAGTAGATCGGAATTTGCTATTTTCGGAGTCGATAAGCTGACCAGAATGATTTCTTATATATCAGGAAAACTCCGAAAAAGCTAGAAGCGGTCTGGAATGCCTAACCTCACGGCAGGGTGGCCATATTGTCCACACGGTTTGTGTGTTCATGGTTGGTTGGTGGTGTCACTACTGTTCCCCTATGACCTCAGTCTGACCCACATCATTTCCCTGGAAGTCCCTGATATACTGCTCGAGGGTGACGGGTGATAAGTTGAATATACAAAGTGAACATCTTTGTAAAACTGTAAATGATAAGGTGCATAAAGTGTACAGTACAGTCTTTGAAAAGTGCTTATAATTAAGTTATATCAATAATATACTTTCTAAATGCTAAAAAATTAGAAAAGGAGTCTGCATTAATATTAACATATTTTTAAGACATCCAGCATTAATCACATGGTGAGTGGTTTGCGTGCTTGTTTGTCGGTTGGTGATGAGCTGCCAGCATCGCTATTATTCCCCCGAGCTCTGGTTCAGCCAACCCATATCATTTCCCCAAAGTCCATGATATACAGCTCAATGGTGACGAGTTATAAGTGAACTATACAGACAAAGTGAATATGTTTGAAAGATCATAAAAATTAAAGTGTAAAAGTGTACAGCACAGTATTTGAAAAATGCTTAAAATTAAGTACTGTACACCAAACGGCACGCAATGTAGAAGTTACACCAATTCCCGTCCATGATTTTTAGCTCCTGCCAGTGAAGACAATCAGGAGGATGATTCACTGTTCCTTATGATGACCCTAAAGATAATGGGTAATGATTTTGAAGGATTTGCTCTGAAGGATCCTTCACCAGGTGCTGAATGATGATAAACACCGGGCAAGATGGGGTGGTAGAGTAGGATGAGCCAAGTGAGTCGGAAGGTTATGTAAGAATTTTTTCTTTTTAATTACTTATAAGTTTTATTGTTTCCAAGCTATGCTTAAATTTTACTGTGTTATGCAATAAATTATTTATTGTGGCTTTTGAGAAAAAATAAGAGGCAAATGAGATATTGCCACTAGTCAAAAGGAACTGTTGAACATAGAGAATGAAAGTAATGCAAGTATAAGTGACTGGGGAATGGAGGGGAGAAGGAGGGTTGTGAGAAGAGAGGAAGAAATCAGTAGGATGGAAGTGGTGGAAGCAGTGAAGAAAGTTAAAATGGGGAAAACCCCAGGAATTGATGGAGTGTGTGGTGAAATGCTGAAGCATGGGGGAGAGATAGTAATAGAATGGATGTGGAAGGTGTGCAGATTGGCCTGGGAGGAGGGTAGAGTCCCAGAGGATTGGAAGTCAGGTATAATTATTCCTCTGTACAAAGGAAAAGGGGAAAAAGTAGTGTGTGGTAATCATAGGGGCATTTGCCTTCTCAGTGTAACAGGAAAAGTATATAGTAGGATACTTATTAACAGAGTTAGGGAAATAACAGAGGAATTAGTTGGAGAAGAACAGGGAGGAGTTTAGGAAGGGAAGAGGTTGTGTAGACCAGATATTCATTCTCAGATCCTTAGTGGAAAAGTTTCTAGAGAAGGGCAAGAAGTTGTATGCAGCCTTCATGGATCTGGAGAAAGCATATGACAGGGTGGATAGACAATATATATGAAGTGGATGGGAGGTCACTGAAGGCAGTGAAGAGTATGTGTGAGGGTGCTAAGGCTGCAGTGCGTGTGGATGGCAAACTGAGTGAATCTTTCCATTTGAAGGTTGGATTGAAACAAGGATGTGTCATGTCTCCATGGTTGTTCAATCTGTACATGGATGGGGTTATAAAGGAGATACAAGGTAGGGCAGTGGATGTTGGAGCAGCCCTAGTGAGAGAGGGCAGTGTTTGGAAACTCCTTGTACTATTGTTTGCAGATGATACTGTGTTGTTGAGCGAAGATGAAGGGGAGCTGCAAGGCTTGGTAGATGAGTTTGGGAGAGTGTGTAAGAAACGGAATCTAAAGGTGAATGTAGGGAAGAGTAAAGTGATGGTTTTCGAGAGAAGTGAAGCCAGTGAATGTACAGTGAGACTGGATGGGGAGGATATGGAGAATGTGAGTGCATTTAAGTACTTGGGTAGTGTGATGAGTAACGATGGAAGTCTGGAGGGTGAAGTGCTTGAAAGGGTGAAGTAGGGAAGGAAGGTTGCTGGTTCGTTGAAAGCAGTGATAAGAAACAGGGAAGTGAGCATGGAAGTGAAAAAGTTGTTACATAACAGTATTGTGATACCAACTCTAACATATGGAAGTGAAGCTTGGACCTTGTTGGAAGGACACAAGTCAAGAGTGAGAGCAGTGGAAATGAGTTATTTGAGAGAAGCATGTGGAGTCACATGGAAAGACAGACTAACAAATGAGGAAGTGAAGGAGCGTTGTGGTGTGGTTGTGGATGTGATGGGAAGCGTTAGGAGAAACACGTTAAGGTGGTTTGGGCATGTGGAGAGGATGGAGAGTGAAAGACTGACGAGGAGAGTGTATGTGAGTGAGGTGGAGGGGGTGAGAGGGAGGGGGAGGCCAAGGATGAGATGGAGGGATGGAGTGGAGAGGTACATGAGAGAGGCGAGTGTGAGTTGGGAGTGGGGTAGTGAAATGCCGGGGGAAAGAGTGACATGGAGGCGATTTGTTTGTGGCCACCCCGTGCAGGATTGAGGCGTCTGGCAATAGATAGATAGACAGAAGGAACAAGATGGTGGCCATGATGCTTTTCATTAATGAAAATACCTTATTTTGTGTGTTGCTTATGGCCATTCTCGAGTCTAAATCTTGCTAAAATTATACTATGGTATACAAAAAATTATTTTTTGTAGCATTTTAGAAACGCTAAGAGGCAAAATGGATACTGCCAATACAGTAGTTACAAGGAACTGGTGGGGTGAAGTAAGATGGTAGCTATGACACTTCATGTATGAAAAATATCTTCCTGTGTGTGTTACATATGGCCTTTATCGAGTCTAAACCTTACTAAATTCGTACTGTGTTATACAATAAATTATTTATAGTGGCATTTGAGAAAGTTACATGGCAAATGGGTTAATGTTCCGAGTTAGAAGGAAATGGTGGAGTGAAGAAGGATTGTGGCCATAATGCTTTTCATGTATGAAAATATCTCGGCAAGGCGAAGTCCTTATGTCGCTTTTTTTGGACTTTCGTTTTTATCGGAATGGCTTGGGTCCCAATTAGTCCGTTCTAGTAAGGTTTTACTGAACTCCAAAAAATTTACACATGTATAGAGAACTGTATAGAGGACTATATGGAAACACATGGGATGTATCAGATCCTGACTTTGACTGAATCATCCTACGGTATCATTATAGTTCTGGGTATATCCAGGATCAGAGCAATGCGGGTAGGGTAAGCAGAATATGCGGTCACCTGGCACTGAAGATGAGTCTGATTCAAGCCAACTCAGAGGTGACCTGCACTCGAGAGCCTTGGTTCAGTGTGTGAGAGGCTCAAGCCTTGTTACTGCATATCAGTTTTTGGTGAGAACATCTAAAGTCTAACTTAAAACTGACTCAAGCCCCAGGTTTGGTTCAAGCCGTTGTCTAGCATTTGGCCGTGCCCCAGCCCTCAAGGGGTTAAAGACACAGGTCATTACCCCTGCTCTATTCTCACAGCCTCAGATAGCTCCTCCCGAAAACAAACGTCGCTTCATCTATAGTACAGTACTGTATCAAGGTAAGGTGAAAAGTTCCACTGACTGGCCACTGTTACCATTATTGTTCATGCACCATCTCTTATATCTGATAATGATCCGTGCAACTTTATGCATGTGCTTGGTGAGGGACTTTTCAAGTGGATGAAAATAAGGACTTTGAGAAAATCCTGCAAGGTGGTGCACCTCATTTGCCAGATGACTATGGTATTAAGGCATGATCTGCACATTTACACTGCTACTTTACCCCCCTCCCCCTACACACACATTAGCCACATGAACTGAGGGTCTACTGTATCCCTATTATTATGCCTATGACCTATAAATCCCATGCACAGCATTGTTGTCACGATGAGCTTTATGTACAGCTCATATAAAATGCTGTTTATTAACTAAGGCTTTTGTTCAGAATTACTACCATACCAAATATTGTACTGCTGAATACTCTAAGCAGTACCAAATGAATTAAGATCTGAAATTCAGGACACAGACAGTCAAACTGTGATTATTAACCATTAACCTACCAGTAATTAATGTTAAGTTACTGAGTCAGAACAAAGCCTGGGATCCTTAGACTTTCAAGGAAGTAATATTTTCATCTATCCTAATTTCAAAGTAAAGCCAAACCAGTATATCAAACATCACAAAATCAAACTGAAGAGTTATATAAAAGCATAAAGACAGGCCCAAGGGGTTACTAGTTTCAGATCTCAAGAACCTTGTCCTCTAGTTTTATCAGTTGTTATCTCCCTCACTCAACAGCCAACATTCTCTCCGAGGCAACTGGTTTATCAAACTTACATTTTTTTTTTTTAATGACATTAGTTCTCAATACATTCTTCACCTGTAAAGCAAACAAAAGTAACCTAAACTGCATTTCAAAGTTACACTACTTTCTTAATAGCAGGGGCCAAAAGCTCAACTGCCACATTCATGAGAACTTAATCCATCGAGTGCACCATCTTTTGAGCTTGTCAGTCCCCCCAGGATGAAATTTAAAGTATGCTTCAAGTTTTATAATGGTTAATCACAAAAAATTACTATGGCAAACTGAGTGAGATTTTTCAAGAATATCCATTCACTGAAAGTGCAACAGTCAGCCAACTTAGCAAAACTAAGCTATAAACTCACATGGTCAGATCTCACCTGTGCAAACACCTTTTCTCTGATACTTTCATCAGAAATCAATAATAAAAGATTAGACCAATTTAATCAAGCCAGATGGTGGTCAACATGTGTAAGAATTAATCCCTGGCTGTCACCTACCAACTTCATTTCCCATGGCCTTGAAAAGTAACAGCTCTCCGATGCCTGCTCTCATTTTTTTTTCCCTGAATGTAAGGTTGATAACTAAAGATGGGTTTTGTTTTGGTTAGGACTGAACTGCTTGGAGTCTAGGTTTGGCTTACTGGTCAGAGGGTAGGCTAATACCCAAAATGGTCTGTATTTCACTTGTTTGGGGAAGAAGTCATATCTCAAAAACTGGCCACTTCTGATGGAAATGAAAATTAAAACAGAACAACTTATGGTAAAGCTTTACCACATGGGCAGGGCGATTCCACCTGTCTTCTTACAAGCTCACGTTTTCAACCCGCCCCGTACCCATGACGCATGATGCACGTCGCAACTTTTTTTCACGCTCAGTCCCAATGACATATGATGCACGTTTTGCTATTGCAAGGACCGTCGCCTGTACATTTTTCAAATTTCGCGCGTGATTTTGGGTACGTATACGTGGGACACCTTCCTCTACCACACCTTAGTACATTATTGATACCGTGTGTGCGTGAGATAATACTAGGCTTACAATAATAGTAAGGACTGTAAATATGTGATAATATGATGCTCACTATAATAGTAAGGCCTGTAAATATCCAATAATATGATGCTCACTATAATAGTAAGGCCTGTAAATATGCAATAATATGATGCTCACTATAATAGTAAGGCCTGTAAAGTATGTGATAATATGATGCTTACTATAATAGAATGGCCTGTAAATATGCAATAATATGATGCTTACTATAATAGTAAAGCCTGTAAATATGCAATAATATGATGCTCACTATAACAGTAAGGCCTGTTAATATGCGATGATGCTCACTATAACACTAAGGCCTGTAAATATGTGATAAGTTATATAAGGTGGAAATTGGTATAATGTTAGTGGAAAGGTATAATTTATGTTGAAAACAGAATTTAGAGTAAGTCCTTGTATTTTGACGTCTCATTTTTCCCAAAAGAAAAAAGTTTCCAACATGTCGCAAACTTCATTGTTTTCTCTCAATCTTCGTCGCTGCTTCCAGCTAGCAGCCGACACTTAGCAGACGACGCATACCGATGTTCATTTGTTGGCGGCCATCTTACGACCACCCTGCCCTCTATCGATACAGCGGCAGTACTACAGACCCCTTCACCATTGTGTTCTTTGTGCGGACGAGAAGCAGAGAATTTTGGAGCTCACTGAGGAGGGGTTGACAGCCCCTGAGATAGTCGCCTGACTGGGGCTCCTGACAGCACCATAAGGACACTCAGGAAAAACAAGGCAACTCTCAAAAAGTAGGTGAGTGCATGTAAGATAACAATAAAGTAAATGTGTCTGTGTTTTTTTTCCCTTAACCTTTATTTGTGCCATGGTTTTTTACTGTAGCAATATCCAACTAACGGAGTTAGTTTTTAGAGTTAACCAACCAAGTGTTAGAACAATTCAGGGGAAGAATATGCAGTATTGTAATGAAAATCGGTAACGCTGGTTACTGTTATTTTGCATTATACCCCTAAGGAAGAACAGGAAACCTTTCAACAAGCAGATAAGTGCACGTAAAATAACAATAAAGTAAATGTGTGTTTTTTTTCCTCTCAACCTTTATTTGTGTCACGCTTTTTTACTGTATCAATATTCTCCTAAAGGAGTTAGTTTTTAAAGTTAACCAACGTTAACCTACCAAGTGTTAGTTAGAACAATTCGGGGGAAGAATATACAGTATTGTAATGAAAATCAGGAACGTTGGTTACTGTTATGTTGCATCATACCCCTAAGGAAAAACAAGGAACCTCTCAACAAGCAGATGAGTGCACGTAAAATAATAAAGTAAATGTGTGTGTTTCCCCCCCCCCAACCTTTATTTGTGCCACCGTTTTTTACTGTATCAATATTCTTAAAAGAGTTTGTTTTTAGAGTGCGATCAAATGCACAAGCCTAGACACAGCAGAGGTGGACGAAACAGCTGTAAGACACCACTTGACAAACTACAACTTAGACTCAGGTGTGGTTGACATAACAGAGGAAGAGATGAACTCTAGTGAAGAGAATGAAAGGCCAGATCACACTGCACAGGAGATGACCACCCACAAATTGTCCCACAGCCTGTCCACCATAACCGACATGGCAACAACCTTTGAGACATACACTTTAACTATGCCTGAGGCTACCCAGATCCTATCCACCTTGAATGATCTGAAGTCTCAAGTGATGGCAGTCTACAACAGAAACATACTGAAGCAGAGACAAGCCAGGATCACACGATTTTTTAATGTGACACAGAATGTGGCTGCTATTATGCAAGACTTAGACGTGACAGGAGAGGAGGATGAAGGAGGAGAAGTGGACAAAGAGGAAGTGGAGTTGCTGGAGCCAGAATTCGACTCTGAGGGCTTCGGCTTAGGTGATACGGCTTCCCTAGAGAGGCCCATGCCACCTAGTAACTATAGCCAAATCACCCTCAACACACCTTCACCTGCCACTCATGCCAATGTTTACTTTATTTCTGGTAAGGATTATTGGTGTTGCAGCTCTTTATAACAGTTCTAATGTCATTTCAGGTACATGTTTATTGTGTTAGGCTGTATAAGCAACTAGTAAACACTCCAAATTTAATTTTGGGTAGGGCCTGTTTGATGTTATAGTACTTTGATAGGGTAGGTAGCTGTCCCACTGGAATGCCCCTCTATTTTTCCCATTGATTCTTAACTTCACACTTCGACGTTTCACGACGTTTTGGCAGAACATCAAAACAGCGAAAAATGAAGACTTACTGTAAGTTGAAACAATAGTCACAGTGAGTCAACTGTGCAAGAATTAGGCAATTTTCATGTGTTTGTAAATGAAACAACACTTATATCACCTCTTGTACTACATGAAAATTTGTACCAAATTAATAAATACCTACATACTTTTGGTGGTTTCCAACAGTTACCCCTACCGTAGAAAATGCGACAGTAGCAGCAAACCTACAGAGAACACACTATCAGGTGTTCAGAGGGTCACCTGTGAAAACCATTTCTAACCTCAGGTGAGCACTTTCATGGTGATTTTCAATTGTTTCTCACCAAACGCAGAGGTTTGAGGGAAAAAAAAAAAAAATGAAACTTTGTCAGGTTTGGGGGGTGGGTTTTGTAATAAATTAGTGAGTACAGGACGGGTTAAGGAAAGAAATTTTAGTACAATACACAACACATATAACTGCTTGTTGATTTTAGACAACAAAACATATAAACAATTTTACTTATTTTGGGGTATTACCTATTTTAAGCTATTTGAGGAAGCTGCCTGGATGGCTGTGGCAGCTTGTTTACTGATGATCCCACCAACCTAACAGGAGGGCTTTGCCCCCCAGATCCCCTCATGATTTGGTTCCAGGACAATTCGCCGTCAAAACATGGATGATTCCCCATCAGGAAAATTTGCACCCAAGACAATTCCCCGTCACTCTAGAAATACAGTATACTTAATTTCATATTCATCATCCAATCCCGTGTTGCCCCATGAGCAGCGTAGGAGCCCGAGGCTAGGCAAATTGGTCCTGACATTTAAGATGAGAGTGACCAGCCTCAATCCTCCCTGAGTGGCATTACATGAGCAATAAACCCCGACTACTCCATGGATATAAACCTGCACAGGCTCAATCCGATTGGAGTGCCTTAATTACCCACTAAGCCACCAGATGCCATAATTTGGTTATACTGTTACCACCCAGCGTAGTAAATGATTTCCTGGTGTACAGGAAACCATTTGGATTGTCACTCAGAGTCACTCACAGGCAGAAGGAAGAGGAAAGAATGAAATTAATACTATAATAACTAATTTTCATGGGGAACTATCAAGGTCTATGTTAATTCAATAGTGTAGGCTTTGGATATTATTAATAAGTTGCACTTTTAAACCATAATTGTTTCTACCTCGCTGTTGTAGACTCTGAATTATATTCTGGCGTCATCCACAGCTGTCTTCAATAACTTTTATTGACACTACAATATTTTAAAATGCCTATGAAGAGATCTCTCTATCTATCTATTGCCAGTCGCCTCAATCCCGAACGGGGTGGCCACAAACAAATCGCCTCCATGTCACTCTGTCCCCTACCATTTCACTACCACGCTCCCAACTCACACCCCCCTCTCTCATATACCTCTCCACTCCATCCCTCCATCTCATCCTCGGCCTCCCCCTCCCTCTCCCCCCCTCCACCTCACTCACATACACTCTCCTCGTCAATCTTTCACTCTCCATCCTCTCCACATGTCCAAACCACCTTAACGTGTTTCTCCTAACGCTTCCCATCACGTCCTCAAGCACACCACAACGCTCCTTCACTTCCTCATTTGTTAGTCTGTCTCTCCATGTGACTCCACATGCTCCTCTCAAATAACTCATTTCCACTGCTCTCACTCTTGACTTCTGTCCTTCCAACAGGGTCCAAGCTTCACTTCCATATGTCAGAGTTGGTATCACAATACTGTCATGTAACAACTTTTTCACTTCCATGCTCACCTCCCTGTTTCTTATCACTGCTTTCAACGAACCAGCAACCTTCCTTCCCTGCTGTACCCTTTCGAGCACTTCACCCTCCAGACTACCATCCTTACTCATCACACTGCCCAAGTACTTAAATTCACTCACATTCTCCATTTCCTTCCCATCCAATCTCACTGTACACTCACTGGCTTCACTTCTCTCGAAGACCATCACTTTACTCTTCCCCACATTCACCTTTAGATTCCGTTTCTTACACACTCTCCCAAACTCATCTACCAAGCCTTGCAGCTCCCCTTCGTCTTCACTCAACAACACAGTATCATCTGCAAACAACAGTACAGG
>JAGKTI010000564.1:106737-127513 GCA_018397915.1 Birgus latro | reverse complement strand
AGCACTGGGGACATGACATGCTGTATATATATATATATGTGGAGCTGTTATGAGAGGTTAAAATTCTAGATATGAAGAGCGATGAGGATAATAATGAATGGGAAGACTGGAGTAGTGTATCTCAGATCCGGTGTGTGCTAATGATGCTTTGATTATTACTGAGTGAAGTGTGAGTAGGGTAGATACAAATTACAAAGCACAGACAGTGAAAGGGAATACCGTATGTTGATAGCAGACAGTGTGTGGTGTAGGTTAGGGGAGGGTAGGATATGATTTATGGTGGGTTAGGAGGACAGTAGCTATCACAAATACCATTCACAGTTACCAGTATCATTACCACCACAGTCATTATATGGTACTACTATCATAGTTACCATTGTCATTACTGCCACTATCACAGGTACAGCTGTTACTACCACATTGCTGCCATACTGTTGTTACTACCACTATCACAACTACTTTTATTACTGTTATGCTGCATGTTCAAGAGCCAACTCCTTGTCCCTTGATCACGAGCGACTGATCTGGGGTTCTTTTCTAGACCGGGTCTAGTGCATACAACTAGAGGAACAGGGCACAAAAACTAGGCTCAACCAACCTTACACGTATATTACCTTTAGTTCCTGAACTCTGGTCAAGATACAAATACAGTATCTCATAATATGCTATTCAGATACAAGGCACAATTAGGACATAAAGGACTCTGGTCTGGGCTGCTGAACCTTGGGCTGCTCACATGTGTCGGCCAGGTGTTGGGGGAGCCCTGTCAAGGGTGTCCTCTTGTAGGAGACACGGGACCACCACCAGGGGCCGGGTCATCTGAGCTGGATTGCTGGGCGGTGTGAAGGGAGGCCCTTTCCTTGTGGGGCCTCATCGTGGAGTTTGGCTCTCGGGGCCAGGGCCAAATATGACGAGCAGGAGCGCTTGCTTGCGCCTGCTCCTGGAGGTGGAGTTCCGGCCGGCAGGGCTGGGGAGGTTGTGCCCTGGGGTCTTGGGAGTGCCCCTAGGTGTCCGAGGGCTGCGGTCTGCCTTGGGTGGAGTCGCCATCAGAGGCACCCTGTGGCGACCCTTCCTCTGGGAGTCCGACAGCAAGGGGCCTCATCGGGGCACTGGTTGTAGGGTGTGGACTCCCAGGCTCGTCACAGGGCCTCGCCAGAGCTCCTCCATCTGCAACTCCTCCAAGGGACTGCCGCTGTGGGGAGAGAGAGAAGGTTGTCCCGCTTGGCCACAGGAGTGGTCGTGGGCTGAGCCAGGGACGTCCCCCATAGGGAAAGTCCTAAGGGCAGAGGACGAGGAGCAGTCATTGGCCTGCTCTCCCTTCCCCGTGTGGACGGTGGCTGACACAGCAGTTCCTCTAACCTCGGGAACAACAGGCGAAGAGTGGACGGTGGCTGACACAGCAGTTCCTCTAACCTCAGAGACAGCAGGTGAAGAGTGGACGGTGGCCTGTGTTGCGGTCCTGCTCCCTGTGGAGGTGGCAGCCAAAGGACGGATTGTGCCCAATCCTTCCTTCCCAACAAGGACAATAGCCTTCGCTGTGGTGCTGCTCTTCTCCGGGTATACAGCCGGAGAGCAGTCGGTGGCCTGCTCCTTCCCAACACGAACGGTGACCTGCTCTCCCTTCCCAACACGAACGGTGACCTGTGTTACGGTCCTGCAGGGGTTGCAGCCGGAGAGCGGACAGTGGCCTGCTCTCCCTTCCTAACATGGATGGTGGCCTGTGTTGCTGTGCTGTCTGGGGATGTGGTATCAGCCCCACCCTGGACCTGGCGAGGGCTGGCCTGGCTGGAGAGTAGGTGGCTGGGACTGTGGTCTCGTTGGGATGTTGGTTGAGGGTGAGAGGGACGTTAGGCAGTCTGGGACGTAAGCCTGTCTAGCCCTGGGCCTACATGCGCTCTACACGCCACTCGGTGGTCTCCTAGGGTGGGTGTTACTTCATCCTCACTGTCGTCCCATCATGGGGTGGGTGTTGCAACACCTCTCCCTGTGTCTCCTATTGGGGTTGGCATTTCAGTTACTACCACAGTTACAGCAATCACTATTATTACCATTATCACAACTACTGTTATTACCACAATCACAACAACCACAGTTATCGCTACTTATATCACCACAGTATCATCTACCACTATCACAACCACTGTCATAGTTGTCACCACCACTATGCCTGTCCTGCTACCATCACAGCTAAAACACTGCTGTCACTACCACTGCTAACATCACTGCAAATCTCTCTCTCTCTCTCTCATTACAGTCATTCCTTATGCTTTTCCTGACCCAGTTTTCCTCATAGCTCTCCTGCTTCCACATTTTAATATCTTAACCTTCCTATTTATTGTACAGTACAGTACCTTCTTTGCCAGCATAATTGACGTATTTGATAACAGAATGCAAGTATCCTAGAAGACTGAAATGCATGTTAGAGGAACGTAAAATAGTTTGGGTGAGAGGAAGAAAAAAAAAAATGGAGGATGGAGCAGTGTTTCTCCCCCTAGCTTGGCCCAGTATTGTCATCTCTTCATCTTGAATGCTGTTATGACAGTAGATTAACGATAAATACATAATGCTTTTGACGAAGTGCATACGGAAAGGATGTATTGCCAGAGCCATATGAAATAGGCGAAGATGCAAAAGGGCGATGAGCGAAGTTTATTTAACAACTATGGTAAGTATGCAGAAGATAAGAAAGTAAGTTTACCAGATGGCTTGTGGAAAAATAAATCAGTAAATGTACTTGTAAAAAAAGAAAAAAAATAATTCCGATAAAGTCTAGGGAAACAACAACCGAACTCGAAGTGGGAACTCGATAGAAAAGAAGAAGACAGAAGCGAGAGGCTCGGCACGAGGGGCGCGTAGTATTGAGGGTAAGTCGAAGTATGGAAAATTTTTGAGAATTGAAGTGTTTTAGGCGTTTGCAGGTGAACGTAGCTGCACGTGGAACTCAGGAACTGTAGGTAAGTTAGGACAGAAATTATAAACATTCATGAAGACGAGTTACCGATAGGAAGTAGGCATGGATGTGGCGGCCCGACAGGTATTTAAAACCCATCAGGTTCGTTTAAGGGTAGTTTACCGTTGGCCTTGAGGTACCATGGTTCCTACTCCGGATTTACAGCGTTGGGTACTTCTGGTTGGTATGTGTTAAGGAAGTTTGGAACTGCGACATAACCAGTCCCCTCCAGACCTAATCCCCTCATTTTTGGAGGGCATTAAATATTTAGGAAAATGTGGGGTGTAAACAGCGAAATGGAATTTGCGCTGAGAAGTAAAAGAAACCCAAGAAATTTATAGCAGAGCCAAGGTTTGGAAAGAAATTTTCAAAAAAAAAAAAATGCCAGCCAAAAGTATGAAAATGTAAAATGCCGAGCCAAGGTTTGAACAAGTGAATTGTTAGAATTGAAGAATGCGTGAAAGGTAATCAAAGCAAGGAAGCCACATCCATTCCTTTGAACCCAAATATGAATTTTGGATCAAACCATGGCACTGTATGGACCTAACCTTAGCATGATTTTCATGTGTGCATTTCTCTTTAAAAATTTGGAAGGCTGGCCTAGATTTTAGGTGAATGTCTACAACTCCTATACATATGATTTACAGTTGCATTTTTTCACAGACTATGAGTTATCACAATGGTTTCTTAAAAGATGCCGAAATGCCCAGCTTGGAAGATAAATCCCATCAGTTATGTGCAGACTGCTGCTAAACAGTATCTGACACGTCGGGTGTACAGGATGATGGTTTCAGGACAATTCACCATTACAATAATAAGACAATTTGTCGCCATTAATGAAGGCAGCTATGGGTGACGTTAGAATATAATAAGGCGACTACAGCAAGGAAGAAACAAGATGAATATTGACTAAAGTTGCAACTAATGAATAATATCCAGAGCTTATGCTATTGAACATTGATTTTGATGGATCCCCCTGAAGTATAGTTATTAAAGTATTGATTAAAAAGTATATTTATAGAATGATGCAAATTGTCAAGGGTGTGAATTGTCCTGACGGGGATCGTCTGTGTTTTGACGGTGAATTGACAGCGAATTGTCTCGGAACCCTGGATGATTTGGCCCCAAGGTCAGTCTGCCACCAGTCTTCATCCTTACTAGCTTGACCTAACAACCTTATCTAATCTAACCTAATTTAACCAAATGTACCTAATTCTAACATAACCATAACAACCTCATTGAACGAGTTGGGCTGAATCGACCAGCTGCTGCTTGCAGGATGCATCACCAGTGTAAACCTAACATGATTACCCTTGTATTACTTAAAAAAAAAAAAAAATGTGTAATTTGTCATTAATTACTGTATACAATGGTTATCCAAGATCCCTGTTTTAAAATTTTCAATATTTGCAAAAGGGAGCTCTCTTAGAGATGTCCAGATTTATAAGTTTCGTATCATTTCTCATACAGTACTGGTACTTGTACTGCACAGTAGTGTACAATTGATTTCATTTTGCCAGAATTTAATCCCACATATTTTCTTGCTTTGGATGACAGAATTGCAAGATTGTTGGCATGGCATCTTTATTCAATGAATATCAGTAAAATGAATCTGGTAGCTGCAGATAATGTCACAAGAGGTTAATTGGATATATAATTACCATAATTCATGTAAATTTTATGCAAGGTATGATTAAACAGGAAAATACATCCAGTACTTATGCTTGTAATCCTTGAATTGACACTATCAGTTGTGAGTGACAGGAAGCTGCACTCGCTGTTCAGTATTTCGTACAGTATGTGACAAACTGATATGCTGATGTATTTATATTGTCGTGGCCCCATGCTCCTTTCAACACAAACCCTGTTGGGCCGCAGGCTGAAATTGCCGTGCAGTCCACCTCCCACAGGCTTGGGTTTCCTCTACTGGAATTTGTTAAGAGTTAGCAACACATTTATTCTGCAATTTCTGCAAGTCAGTTATGTATAACATGTAACTTTAAATGGAATCTGCCTGTAATATGCATCATGATTGGCAGAATCCTTCCAAAATTATTGAGCATATTCTAATCCTTTCTCGTGAAATCCAGCATTAAGACCCGTTTCCTCTGACCTCTGCGGGTTGTAAGCAAGCCTCATCCCACGGGTTTGATACATGTGGAGCCAGTGAACAGGCAAGTGACCCCTCCCACACTACAGTGTGTGTTGTGTATGGTAACATCAGCTTCCTCCCTCAGGTGGTGTGATAAATGACCAAATTGACACTTTTAATTATAAAATGCAATCCTTTTTATCACCATATTGCTTCCTACAAACTTCATTAGACTATATGAACTTTAGCCAATATGCCGGAGGAATATGACTTTGGCAGTTGTGCCGCCAGTTTTTATTATAAGTCCATCAGTCAATTTAGCCAATATGTGTTTTAATTTGACTTTTAATTAGAAATCTGACCATAATGTGCTTTTTTTTCTGTCAGGGTGTGATCTGTTTACTGTACAGTGGAATCCCGGAATTCATACTCCTCCCTACTCGTACAACTTGGTGTTCGTACAGCTTTTTCGTCCAAAAATCGCTTCAGTTTTCGTATGGCGACCCGCTATTCGCACTAAGAGATGCGGCATCCTAGGTGCTATGTGGTCACCAGTCCCGCTTTGTCTTCTGCTAGCTATGCATCAGTCATACAGGCTCCACTAAACTTTGTGATAAATTACGTATTTTTGTTAGAAAATTGTACATAAACATGGGCCCTAAGAAGATTAGTGAGTCAGCTGGAGCTAAAAGAAAACTGAAAAAAGAACTTGTTGCAAAGTTTGAAAGTGGAACCCATGTCTCCGATTTTGCCATTCATTATGGTATGGCGAAATCTACCGTTTCATCCATCCTAAAGAATGGATTAATGCAAAGTACATTGTTTCTTGTGGAAAAAAACGATTCTGTTTTCAAACAATTTGCAACTCGTACAGCCTCCAGGAATGAATATTGGGGTTCTACTGTACTTGCTTTGGCTTCACAACAGGGGGTGGGTACACAAGGCTGAAGTATGCCAAAAATATTTCACAAGGTATTGAAAATTATCATGGAACTATTTTTGGCATTATCCTCACATAAATATACTGTATATGCATGAACATTGGTGAGTCAACGGACGTTTTGAATTAGCTTTTATTCCTATACAGTAGTTGCATAGGGGACTAAGAGAGAAAAATGTCTATTTCAGTCATGTGTACTGACCTCTGCTTATTAAATCATAATATGTAAATTGTCCTCATCCTGATGGAAAAACTTTGCACTGAGGTAAAATTTCATATTGAAAGTCAGATAAAAAAGTATGTTAACTAAAGTTCATATGAGATGTGTGTGAAGTGGTGTGTTAGTAAAAAGTATCATATTTTGTCATTAAAAGTGCTGAGTTAGTAATTTTTATGCTGATTAGGTAAGTGACTGCCAATTTGGTAATTTGTTGCACCTTCCCTATGGTGGGGGGACTGGTACCTAGTGGGGAGGAAAACTTTTTATCCAAGGTATAGTCTTAGCTTGGGCTTTGTCACATTTAGCTATGGTTTTGTGTAGTATTTTGGTAAGTATGGGTTAGTAAAATGGGATGATGTAGCTAGTGGACTGAAGTGTCAAAAATGGGACTTTGTACTTGATGTTGACAATGTTGGGTTGAAAATACAGTATTCCCCTAAAATTTGTTAATTATGCTAGTAACATACAGTGTAATGCATAGTTGGGATAGAAATTATTTCTTAGATAAGTAGGCTGAATGGGGAATGTCCCAGGTGGTTATCCTGAACTTGTGGACAAACGTTGGAGCTGTTGCTATCAGGATCTTCCTGTTGAAAGCTCAGAGGGAGGAAATATTTTTGACCAAGAATATTTATACCACTAGGATAAAATTAACATATTAATTCAAGAATTTTTTAATAATATGGAGGTAATGGTATATGGATCTTGCTAGAGGGCAACAAGTCAAGAGAGAGAGCAGTGGAAGTGAGTTACTTGAGAGGAACATGTGGAGTGACATGGAGGGACAGGTTGACGAATGAAGAAGTGAAAGAATGCTGTGGGGTGGATGTGGATGTGGATGTGGTTGAGAAGATTAGGAGAAATACACTGAGGTGGTTTGGACATGTGGAGAGAATGGAAAATGAAAGACTGACTAAGTGGATGTATGTAGGTTGAGTGGAGGGAGGGAGAAGGAGGAGAAGACCGAGGATGAGGTAGAGGAATGGAGTTGAGAGGTATATGAGGGGGGAGGGAGGGAGCTGGGGGGAGGCTAGGCAAATGGTGGGTGACAGAGCGACTTGGAGGCATTTTGTCTGTGGCCACCCTTTTGTGGGATTAGGGCGTCAGGCTTTAGATAGATATACTCTCCCAGTTAAATAGGTATGTAAGGGACAAAAGTATTAACCTCTCAGCCCAGTTACGTAATTTATATGGTAAGATTTTATTCTGGACTTGTTTAAAAAAAATGTGAATTATATTGACCTTCATTTTTATTGTATATTGCAGTTTTCTGTGGATCTATGTGTTTAGCCATAAATTGTTGTGTAGGTTGCTTTTTTTTCATACAATGGTATTCTGACCATATAGTTGCACTTAGCTGTCAGGGTCACCTTTTTAGACAGTTCTAACCTTTACATATCCATAGCCTTAAATACTGATAGTTGCCCAGGCCACTTTTTCATGCAGTAGAATTCTGATGTATACGTTCGCAAAAAGGTACTCGAATGCTGTAAAGACCTTGAATTTAAAGATATATGGCAGAAGAATCTGAAAATAGCTCTCCTCATGTGTAGCTCTCAGTGATGGTAAAATCAGGAATGTCAACTTTTTCAAGATAACACACAAAGTTCTGCCCATTGTTACATCCTTCATGCCCAGGTGTTCGACTACATTTTTGGTGAGACTGGACATACAGCCTTACATACTTGCCTTCGTCACTTTTCCATACTACTGAATTTTGATCCATACATATACATAGCCTTACATTCTTGCCTAGGTCATTTTTCCTTAGAGAATTCTGAACCATGCGTGCTAGACCCGCACATACAGTACTGTACTCATACATGCATGCGTACTGTAGGTCACTGTTTCATACAGTATTATGGAATTCTGACCCATCCATATAGCCTTACATGCTTGCCCAGTGTCAACAGTATGATAGCCATTTGTATATGTGATAAGTAGTAAAATTCCATATTTTTTTTTTTTATTAAAATGAATAGGAGTAATGCTGGATGGTTGTGAGACCTTGGCAGTAAAGGATGAGCATATTTACAGGCTCAGACATATAGAAATGACAGTGATTAGGTGGATGTGCAGTGCATCCCTGAGTGTGAGGCCTGGGGGGCTAGAGTTGAGGGGTAGGATGGGACTGGAGTGTAGTGGTGTCGTGATGAGGAGAGGTAGATTGAGACGGTTTGGGCATGTGAAGAGGATGGGGGATGATAACTATGTGCAGAAGGTGAGAAGCGTTAATGTTGTGGGTACGGCTGCGAGAGGTAGACTGAAAATGACCTGGGATGGGGTACTGGATAGGGAGGCTGCCAGAGATCGAGCAGCATGGAGAGCTGCCATTAGGTGACCAAGGCCGACACATGCAAGCATGTTGGAGCCTTCAAAAACTAAACTAAATGATTTTTTTTTTTTAAGGGCCTCCACTAAGATATTTGCCTCAGGGCCTCCACTTACCTTAATCAGTCAGTTGTTAGGATGGTGGCAATGATTAATTATTGTTATGACTTGGATGTAGTGCCGATGAAGAGAATGGGGAATGAGAGATTGAATAGGAGTGTGTATGTGAGTGAAGGGGTAGAGGAAGAGAGGAGATTGAGGATGAGATGAACAGATGAGGTGGAGAGTAAAGTGTAGGAGTTAGGGTGGTGAGAATTTGAGAGACAGCAGCCAGGAGAGGTTAGGGAGACATGGTAGGTATTCATTTGTGGGGTCCCTTATGGAATTAGGTGTTTGACTGTCAATAGGTGAGTAGCCTGACATACTTTGGATATTGCAAGGAATTCCACTGGGGAAGAAGAGGAGAATGAGAGTTGATTTAGTGTTCAGTTACTTTATATGCATCTTTGACACAAATAATCATCATCATTGTCATCATCATCATCATCATCATCATCATCATCATCCCAAACTCATCCCCCCCTCCCCCCCCACACACACACATTGACAGTAACATTAAAAATGGAAGCTCTCTAAATATGTTGGCGATGGTGCAAAAATACAAAGGAGAGTTACAAACACAGACTTTTGCAGAGTTAAAAGAAGAATTAAAGCTTCATGAATGGAGCAATAGATGGCAGATGGAATTTTATCTATCTGTTTATTTCCAGACACCATAATCCCGTAAGGGGTGGCCATTTGACTGTGAGTTATTTGTTTTACAGGGAGGGGCACTAACCCTCCACTAACCAATTGTTGACATGTAGGGAGCACATATGGTTTGGTTATACGGTTACCACCCAGCATTGCAATTGGTTTCTTGGCTTACAGGAAACCATTTGGCTTGTCACTCAATGTAAAGCCACCTGTAAAGGAAAGAAAAGCAATAAGAAGTGACAGGAATGATGGGAGAAATAAGAAGAGAGGAGAGCAGGCACAGAAAAAGAATGATAAAGGCTGAGGAAGAAGTAGGCAGCACTGCATCAAGTGAGTGGATGATGGTTGCCACCACCTACCACTAAAATAGAATTCAGTGTGGATAAATGCCATGTAATCAAGTTTGGTAAAAGTGGGAAAAAAACCCAGACTGGGATTATAAGCTTAGAAGTTCAACCCAACACACATCAGAAAAGGAGGACCTAGGAGTGATTATCAATAACAGACGACCTCTGGATGACCAAATCTATGAGAGTTTACGGAACATGTATACACTGCTTGCAAATTGAGAGTAGCATTCACATATATAAATGAAGACTTGCTGAGAAAGACAATCACATTATTCATTAGACCAACCCTGTAGTGAGCATCAGTAGTATGGAATCTTCATCTCAAAAAACACTTAGATAAGATTGAAAAGGTAGAAAGGGCTGCTACAAGATGAGCACCAAGCTTATGGGATCTAAGGTATTAAGAAAGACTAGAAAAATTAAACCTACCAGTATTGCAAGAGGGAAGGAAAAGAGGAGACATGGTTTTGCTATATAAATGCATCACAGGAAAAGAGAAAATAGACATAAATGAGTATATAACCTATGTGGAAGCAACTGTGAGAGGACACTACAAAAAACCGCATAAAAAGAGAGGTTATAAAGACGTACTGTAAGGAAGTTGTTTCCCAAATAGAGCAATTGATTAGTGGAATGCACTACCGAATGAAATAGTTTGTGCCAAAGCTATTAATAAATTTAAGTATATGTATGATATAAATGGTTCAAAACACAGGACGGTACAAGCTTGGCTTATTCCAGTAAAGCTACAGGTAAGAATTAGATAAGAACACTATTTAAGCCTCCAGAATCCCAACTGCACTTCACAGGCATGACCATCCACATATATTTTTTGTCATTTTGTGCAAGATGTACTGAATATAAACAGATACGTACACACAGGAATATAAAAGTAGTTCTATTTATTGGGTACAAATGGTGCATCCTAAATTGAAGTAGATTGTCTCACTGTAACCAAAATATAGAACATAATTAAAAACAGTGCTCTAGGGGTTAAGTATTCATAGTTTGTTATTCTGTTGAGCATGAATGGTTCTGAGTAAACTAAATTATATTGTAAATTGATGTCTGTCATGAAATCTAGATCTCATGCTATAGACATTAATAATAAAATGCAATAACTGTAAAGCTGCATGTTTCGTTTCGTTTCGTTTCGTTTCGATTAGTTTTTGAAGGCTGCAACATGCTTGCATGCGTCGGCCTTTTTGGATTGGAGCGTGTAGCATTTTATGACCAGATGCCCTTCCTGATGTCTATCAATGACCCTTGGGTGGATTCGATCCTCCGACCTATGGTCAGAGTGGAGCGCTCTAACCCACTGAGCCACGGCTGCTGCATGTAAAAAAAAAAAAAAAGTACTATGTACATTTCACACTCAGCAGTCTAACATCATAGACAGTGGTAATTACAGACTGACTGATGATCCTAACCTCACATTGGTAGACATACTGTATTTTCATTTAGATGCTTATGTTGCTTGCCTGTAATTCTAAGTAGTTGATATTGTTATCAGATGTGCATTCATATGATAAAAGATTAATATTTTTAGAACATTACAGGCAGGATTTATTATTAAGGATATCATTGGACCCGTTTGCAGCAATACAGTACATTTTTTGTGTGTGTGTGTGTATATGTGTACCAGCACAGGAGAGAGATGCTGCTTGCGTGGTTCTCTCAGGGAGAGGGGTCCATGATAGCTAAAACCATCCATGCAGTTATTTTTTCTTTTATTTCCTTTCATTTTGAGTGTCACCCATTTAATTCTGTTAAGTAGACTGTGCCCTTAGGTAGCATATCTGTAGTTTAGTTTAGGATATACTGTAGAGAGTTTTTAGTTTGCAAATGGGAGCCTAATTTATTTTTTGAAATTTTTTATTTTTTTATGCCACTCTCTTCTGTTGACTTTACATTTATACAGCAGCCTGTGCCCTTGGGAAGCATATCTGTAGTCTAGTTGGGGTCTTATAAGTAGGTTCACTGGGGTCAGGACAGGGCTAATACATTAGAATTTTTGTAATGGGATATATATTTCCGTATGTGTGTGCTCTTCTTCTGTGGTACCTCAAATTGGCACTTTGTTTTGTATCCAGAGGTTCTGCTGTACTGATTTTTCATGTTTTTATTTATTTATTTATTTTTTTTACCAGATTGACCATGGAACTTCACTGAAACAACTTAGGCTCCACTCTTGAGGTTTTTGAACCACTGATGTTGGGCATTCAAGAACTTAAGTTATAAAATCTTGATGTCACAGTTTTTGAGGACTCTGATGCCGTAAGATGAAGATGTACGAGATGAGGAAGAAGAAGCAGGGAGATCAGAAGACACTGGTGAGTAGGCTGTATTCCTTTTACTTTAACTTGCCATAAAATTGCCATCTCTCCATCTTGAATTCTTGGCTGTAAAGTTCTATAGATTACACTGTGGAAAGGATGTAGAGTTTCTTTTTTTTCTGCCACTGAGCTATGTCAAATAAGCAGCAAAGGGATGCAACTTTGGGCCAAGTTAAGGCGTAAAATCGGTATTATAATTTTCCCTAATGCACATGGTCCTCATTATGTGTCGGGGACATTTTCGAACATATTACAACCTTTGCCATGCAGTCAGTAGCTACTGCAAATTAGAGGAACTGGAAGATCAGATTATGTGTACAGGCCATCCTCGTTATAACGATGAGATGCATTTGGGAAAACCCATTGTTGAGCTGGGGTATTGTTAATTGGGGATGTTATAACGTAGAAAGTATAGGGATGTGTTGGAGAGCCTTGGGATCCCCCCACCCCCCCAGCCAAGACCAAAACCCACCCAAATGAGTCCAAAAACAAGTTTCTAGTTCACCTAAACCCCTTAAACCTCCAAATAGCTTTAAAACAAGCAAAAATAAGCCTAAAAGCAGTTTATAACTCACCTTGGAAAATTTAAGCCTAAAAACAGTTTGTAACTCACCTAAACCCCAAAATAATGAAAATCATCAAAAATAAGTCTGGAAAAAAATCAAAGTTAGTAAACTGTTTCCCAAAATGACAGTGTTCACCCCACCCATGAAACCACATTAATCCAAGTCAAAAAACAGTTTATAAATAAACCTAAACACAAAATTTAAATCTAAAATATCATCAGAGTTGATTAAAAAAGAAACCATAGGGAAAAAAACCCATCGGATAACCGGGGACTGGCCATCAATAGGCGGGGAAGGGTGTTAAGTTTTTAAAATCGCCATGGGAGGATATCGTATAGCGGTTGATCGTATAGTGGGGTATGCCTGCACAGTATCAAGGAAAATTTCAGGGACAGTATTTCTGTAATTTGCTGAAGAATTTACTGAATTAAACATTAAACAAAGTGACATTATGAGGGATTACTGTGTATTTCATTGATTAATTTGAAGTGCAGCTACATGTTTTGCTAGGCTTTTTGCTGCTGTTGCATTTGCTATTGCATTTGCTTTTGTTTTGGTCTGTTATTATTATTATTGCTCTTAGTATTATTAATTTACAAACTGGTCATAATATAGTAATATTATTAATTTGCAAGTGCATGGGAATGTGCTAATATCATGAATATACAAACCCGTTGGAATGTACTGGTACAATCGCCCAAAGAAGTGATGTCCCGATTCCCAGTACCTATCGCTCAGAAAGTGGTATCTGGCAACTGTCACAGCCGTGTTATATTTTCTATATTGCACACCGGAAAGAGCAGTATTTGGGTAAACAACACCAAAAAGTAATATATTAGCGTTTTTACCGTGTATATCTCGCATTACGGAAGAGGAAACCACAATACACCAAAGTTGAGGCTTAGCAGTACGAAAGAATCTGAAACACACTCCCTATCGCTCAACGGTTTCAGGGTTAAAATGCGGAGAAACTCTCGTAATACTTATTTTCCATTCAGAATCAACAATACTGAAGGAAATATGTCCCATAAAATAAAACACGCAGATAATCGTAATTTCGAAACCATTAGTGTCATCAAATCAGAAAAATAAACATCTAAAGATATATTATTATCCACATTTAATTCTCTATGCGGGATGATATTCACGCGGGTAAACCCGTACGTGCTGAAAGCCTGAAAGCAAGACTGATCAACAAGAAACTACAGCCTATCGGTGCAACCAGATTATTGCTCTTTATTTAGCAAATATTCCAGTAAGACAGATATACTGGCACCTTTGACAGTTAACAGATAGATAAGCGATATAGAGGTAGAACATTGGAAATTTGCTACTGGAGCCCCTCGTAGCACAAGACCAAGACAGACGGATTAATACGTGTGCCCAAGAACAACTACTTACCACTTGTGTTGCTATCAAGAAGCAAATTAATCTGCCAGCATTCAGTGACGTTAGTGACACCAGTGTAATCATAAGTGGAAAACTGGTCATTTTTATTCACACGAAATTCCAACATGTTATAAAACATGTAGGGCAGTTGCATGGAAGAACTAAAGAGGAAGAGATTGAAGGTCAAAAGCATGAATGTGACATTGAAGATAAAACCAAAAACAATATATTAAAAATAAGGGGGAGTGGGGGGGGGAAACTGTGGCAAAGTTCGAGACAACCTCTCCCTCCCCTGTCGTGGTAATGACTGACGGAAGGCCTGCCGTGCACTGTTGCCAAAGGAAAAATTATTGAAATCCGCTAAATTAGTCTCAGATGCGGTAAAAATCCGCCAGACTGAGGGAAATTAACGGAAAAAAAATGGGCAAGACCTAAAAAAAAAAATGGGCAAGACCTGAAAAAAAAAAAAAAAAAGAGCTAGAGAAATGTAATAATTTTATACCAGCTAGACTGCTTTTGAAATCTCGAAATTTAACGGGAAAATCGCTTCATTGGTAACTGCTGGTATGAGTCATGAAAACGTGCCAGATGTCACTATTTATTTATTTTTTGATTGATCTATTAAAAAAAAAAAAAGGCCAAACTTAACAAGTATTTTCGAAAGATTATTTTTTTTTACACCATAAATAATGTTTGCAGGGCAGGCAAAGACTGTTTCCGTCTCCTAAATAAACGTTGCCAGACCCAGGGAGTTTTGTCCGAAACTTAAAGAAAGCGAGTAACTTAAAGAAAGCGAGTCATCACTTCTTTGGGCGATTGTACTACTGTAATGTTGCTATGAGCCCACTGGATTGTTCTGTCATGCCCTAATAGTGAATACTTGAACTCTTTCCTAGACATTGCCTTGGCTTTGGGTAACATTTTGCTCAGAAGAGAAAAATATCATCGATGAGCTGACATTGTAGGGGCATCTACAACCTGTGAACTTCTTTTAACCAGCAGTGATCAGACAGCTCCACACATTAAATGATATCATAGTGAATGTAGACTGTTAGCTAGTGTATTTTCATTCATCTCAGTATGCGTACCTCCAAGACCATTTTTTGGGAGCTGTGTCCTTTAGTGGCATATTTTTGTTTTCTCACCCACTAGTTCCTGGAATTCAGGTTCTTTGAGGGATGAGCTGTGAGCTTTGACTGCTCCAGGTTTTGTTTATTGTGGATGGTCTTCTCAGTGTGTTCTTCATCTGATGCTTTACTCGCAGGTTGGTTTTCCCTTCCCTTTTTCCCCCTTTTACACATTCTTTCATTAGCCTTTGTCTCTTATCTGATTTGAGGGATTTATCTTCCTCTCTAATTTGCTCTCGTTGTCATCTTCCCTTTATTAATGTTTTTGTAGGAGTAGGTTAGCATCATCTACATCTGCATGTTGTGTGCTGGTGGCATGTGTCCTGTTGTCTCAGTGGTAATAGGTGAGCAATCCAGTGGTGATCCTGTTCTTGTGACCACTTTTATCTTAGCTGCCTAGAGGGAGTTAGTGGCCTGTTCCCTGTGTTCCCCTTCAGTTGACACTTGGCATGGGGGAACAAACATTCATTGATGATCCCAGTGCACTTTCCAGTAGGTTGCAAGTCTTCTGTGGCACTGAGGTGATATGTGCTGCCTGCAGGGTCCCAATGCCCACTGCTGATGTCACGCATGGATTGACCTGCGTGCTTGTTCAGTGACCAGGGGTGGGGTGTGTGAACTGTTTGTGTTCTGGTGTCCCCCTTTTTCTGGAGTGCTTCTGCGCAGCTTCTCCTCCAGGCCACTGAGCTATCAAGGGGCCACACTTGATCATCAGAGCTGGCTTCTGTGCCCTGTCTCTTACATTGAATGAGCCGGGTTTATCTCATTGGGATAGGACTCCTTTGATGAGGTAGTTGCCTCTTGGTTGGTTCAAAGGCAACAGTTAACACTGATGCATCATTGCCTGGCTCTGCTGCCACTTGCACTGAGACACCAATGACATCATTAGTATCATGTTTCTCCTGTTACAGGATGTCACTCCTCTCATGGCCGATACTCCCAGCAAGCATCACGCTTCTCACAGCAGACGTCCTGGCTCTACCAGCTAATTTGCCCAGCTGCATCTTGCTTCTTACAGCTGATGGTGTCTTGCTTCTCAAAGCTGATTTGCTTAAATCCAAAGGACAGCATGCTGCCAGGCAAGCACTCATTTGCACTGCCTCAACACCGGCCAATGTGGTAACACTGCGATGTTATATTACTGTGATTTATTGTAACATTATGGTGTTATGCTGTTGTGATCCATTATGTTTTCATAAGGGAATAGGAATTCTGGGAGACTTGAGTAATGTTGAACTAAACTTTTCCATCGGCCTTCACTGGGGGCTCAATCCCAGGTTCACTCACTTCCAGCCATTGGCCCAAGTGATTTTTTGTTGTTCAGGCAATGTGGTGGATTTCTGTATAGCTCATTACTTCCCTCCAGCAATATGTAGATCCTTAAACTCCCTCATTTCAATGTGTAAATTCTTAAGAGGGAGGTACAATGCAACACCTTTCTCCTTTGCATTGGGTGGTGGCAACCATCTTCCACTCATTTGATGTAGTGCTGCCTACTTCTTCCTTCATGTTTATCACTCTTTCTCTGTGTCTGCCCTCTCTCATCTTATTTCTCCTATGTTTCCATTCACTTCTTAATTTTCCTGTTTCCTTTTCTGGTGGCTTTACATTGAGTGACAAGCCAAATGGTTTCCTGTAAGTGTGGAAACCATTTACATTGCTGGGTGTTAACCATTATGCCCAACTCATACATGTTCCCAACATGTCAGCAAGTGAGTTGGCAGAGAGTTAGTGCCTGCCCCTCCCCATAAAACAACTAACTCAAAGACAGACGTTCACCTCTTACGGGATTATGGCATCTGGCTATAGAGAGATAGGTGGCATTTCTGTATCCTCAGATTTAAGATAATCCCAGTCAGCCCCTCCAATGGTGTAAAATCTTGTAAATGTAAAGTAAAGGTGAGGGCAGACACCATGAGGTTCTTAGCCATGGTGCTCATCTCCTTAACTTAGGTCTTTGAGCTTGTAGTGGGTTTGCACCCAATATCCTGGAATATAAGGCCACTGCACCATGCAGGTTACCACAGCTACCTCTGGAAGGTGTTAGAATATGTACTGATTTTACCTACCAACCTGTGGACACCATAGTTGTGTATTATCTGCTGCTGCACCAGGATTTGAACCTGGGTGCTAACAGGCTGGCAGCTTTGCTGGCAGGGATGCTGACCACTCAACCACCGCAGTGGTAATAATAAAGGAAAGTTGTTGCAAGGTTTTGACCAGAATAACTTTTGTATCTAATTACTAAAATAAATCCTCTTCTGTCTTTCCTTCATTCTTTCCTTGTCCTTCTGCCTGCAGGTGACTTTACACTCCCTCTTCTGTCTTTCTTTCATTCATTCTTTCCTCGTCCTTCTGCCTGTGGGTGACTGTACGCTGAGTGACAAGCCAAATGGTTTCCTGTACACCAGGAAACCATTTACTATGCTGGGTAGTAACCATATAACTAAATTTTGGCACCTGGTGGTTTAGTGGATAATTATGGAGCTCCAGTTTGATTGAGCCATTGAAGGTTTATATCCAAGAGGTGGTTGGGGTTTATTGCTCATATAATGCCACCCAGGGATGAGTGAGGCTGGTCACTCTCATCTTAAATGTCAGGACCAACATGCCTAGCCCTGGGCTCCTTCGCTCTTCCGTGGGACAACATAGGATTGGATAATGGATGGATGGATGAAGACTTGCTATACTTCTATCGGTTGATACTGTTCTGGAAAGAAGTGCACAGCCATTCCCAGTCCCACAAGCAGTATTTAGCAAAGTTTATCTTGCTGGACTGTGAGCCCGTTCTTTGGGTTTCTGATGAGAATACCAAGTACAGTGGTTTTCTTAGTGATTTACTCATTGGGCTAGGTTTTTGCTGTGCCCTGTGTCTTAGATCTTCATTTATTCTTAGAATGAGTTTTGTTTTAATAGGCACTGGGAAGTACTGTACATCATTTTTGTGCTGTCACTTTCTCTGACTCCCATCCTTGCTTATAGTTCATAATATCCTTCAGGGGCTACTTTTATATGCCAAGAAGTTCAACAACATTTGCATGCATTGCCTTTTTTCAGAACCTGGCTTTCCATATGAATGTTCCCTCCTCCATTTTCTTTCTGACTTTGTTCCTTGAAAATGGATTAAGGAGGTGCTGAATTATTTGCATTTTCTTGATTGTGACATTTTTACACTGACATCATTATTATCATATGAGAAGTAATCTGTTGTTTATCTGGAAGATATTTTTAAATTGCCTTTCAGTTTCTAGTCCCTTTTGCATGACTAGAGGTAAGGGTGCATAGTCTTTTAGCTTTAAATTTTTGTTATCCTGGATTGCTGGATTTTTGCTATGGTGTACGTGAGATAGTTCTCTAACCAGGCTTTCACTTATATATTCGTAGATCCTAAGCATGGATGCCAAATTTCTTTTAGCCTTTCTGTGGTGCCCCTGGGGGAATATGCACTCCTAAGGGAAGGGCAGCTGATAATCTATGATGTAATTGTTGTCCCACATAGACAAACAACTCTGCTAACCCCCCCACTCCTCCACCCTTCCTACATCCTTTCTCCCCCTTACACAGTGTATGCCTGACAACCACTGACCTTTAGTTTCACAACTGCTGCATGTAGGTTTGTTTATAGAAAAGGCAGCTTTGTTGTCATACCCAAAAGTTCCACACCTTATTTACCAGTGACTCACAAATTTAGGAATGGCACTTCTCAACTGATTTCTTCAGTTTTTTCTTTCAGTTATTCCAATGCAGGTCAGTATAGCAGCCACTGCATGAAGCCTTCAAGGCCAGTACTTAAATGTTCATGAAATACTCTTTGGGGTAAATTAAAAAACACCAGACACAAATCCTAAGTAATTGTTATAAATTTCACTCATAGGCTACCGAGGTAGTGATATGCTATATGTAGCACTGGATTTCAGTGAAAATGTAAAATAAAGAGGGGGGTGGAGTAGACAAAAACCTTTTTCTCCACATTCTGGCATCAAAATTGAACATGGATTTTTTTGGCTAGGCTGATATTGCTATGGTCAAGTTTTCACATACATCAGTCCAGCACATCTCACAGGTGTTGAGGTAATCCCTCTTTTCAGCCAAGTCTGGGGGAAGCCAGAGATAATACATCTACCTTTCAAGCCCACTGATTGACAGTTGTTGTTCACTAGGCAACCTCTCTCTCTTTGACCCTTCTTTTGGTTTTGGGGGACCATTTCAGGAGTTCTTTCTAATACTCCTTTTCAGGTAGACTCCCTCAGTGATGCACATCGTCATCATGTCCCTGGATAGAGACCGTGTTTCCCGGGATACCTTTTCTTCCCTCATCACTTTGTCTCAGGGTTTTCATCCAAAGAGGCACCTAGAGAGTTCCCATATCTGTCTACCATTTTGACTCCTCCCATGAACATGTGAGCTGTATTATGTCCTAGTCAGAACCAGCTTCTCACAAATTTTCATTCATTTATCATTCATCATCTGATCCAATGTTGCCCCATGAGGAGCGCAGGAGCCCGGGGCTAGGCAATTTGGTCCTGACATTTAAGATGAGAGTGACCAGCCTCAGTCATCCCCGAGTGGCATCATGTGAGCAACAGACCCCAACAACCCCTTGGAGGTAAACCTGCACTCAGTCCGACTGGAGTTCCATAATTACCCACTGAACTACTAGGTGCCATACTTTGGTTATATGGTTACCACCCAATTTCGCAAATGGTTTCTTGGTGTACAGGAAACCATTTGACTTGTCACTCAGTGTAGAGCCACCCATAAACAGAAGGAAGAGGAAAGAATGATGGAAAGAAAGACTAAAGAGGAAGAAGGAATGAAGGAAAGAAAGGGCAGGCACCTAAGAGCAGCACTCCAAGTGAGTGGATGGTGAGTGCCCCCACTCACCTACCTCACAACTTTTTCTCCCAAAAATCATTCTACAAGTGTCAGCCATTCGGCTTCACATGAGAAATTAAGTACCAGTACTCCAGTCTTGGATGATTAACTGTGATTAGACCCCCATCATCTGAACCTTCTTGTTGAGGACAGTTTATCTTTTTGTTAACTCTGATTCTGACAGGCCCTCTTCTTGTGGTCCTCACTAGTCTTTGGCTGACCATCATGCTGCTGACAGTATGGTCTTGTGGGAAATCTTTGTTCTCATTTTTAAAACAAAGATTTATCTTCATAAATGTAGTCAGTTCATTCTCTGTCATACTGAAGAGACATGCTTGTTGCCATCTTTTCAAGTCCCTAGCTAGCCAAAAATGTCCCCTCTAGGACCATAGTGCACACACCCATATAGCTCTTCACTTCATTCCCACACTCTGCTCATTGGGTTGATATCTCCCTTTTGTATGGAAGCTAGCCATAATATGTGAAATTCTTGTAACCTGTTCCTCAAGTCTTGTCAGTACATTTGCATAGGAGATGTAATCTGGTTGCCTGTAATGGCTATTAGGAGTCAACTCATGTCTGTAGTGGCTTGCACCTTCAAGCCTTCTGGACTGGACCAATCTCTTCCATATCTTGCAGTGCAGACTGTCTGCTTGGTGGATGTCAGTATTTCCATCTCTCTTATCAGTAAGGAATTTTGCTCAATTTATTATGTCTCTGACTCTGCATTTGCTCCTGTGCCTTTGGTTAGTAATCTTCAGGCCTTCCATCACCAGTTTGCACACACACACACACACACACACACACACACACACACACACACACACACACACACACACACACA
>JAGKTI010000564.1:85929-102271 GCA_018397915.1 Birgus latro | reverse complement strand
TGTTACAAGGAGGGTAGAAAAGTTACAAGAGGATGGAATAAAGGCTGAATATAGAAGGGAAGTGGAGGAGCGATTGGGTAAATATAGATTGGAGCAGATGGGGGACGTGGAGGGTGTGTGCAAGGTATTCACAGAAGAAATCTGTGCAGCATGTGAGGTGGTGTGTGGGGTGAAGAGAAGACGAAAGGGGGTTCAGGGAACAGCATGGTGGACTGAAGAGGTGAGAGAGGCTGTGGCACAAAAGAAGAAAGCATATAATGAGTGGATGAGGAACAGGGGCGACGAAGAAGCTGAGAGACGGACGAGAGAGTTATATGTAGTGAGGAGGAGAGAGGTGAAAAGATTAGTAAGAGAGAGTAAGAAGAGAGTGGATGAGGAATTTGGAAGGAATTTGAGTGCAAAGTGGAGGGAATGTAAGAAAATGTTCTGGAAGGAGGTAAAGAGAGCTAGACAGGGTGCCAACGAAGTCAGTGGGGGTGTGAAAGATAAAAATGGTAGATTACTAGTGGAGAAGGGAGAAAAAGTAAACAGATGGAGAGAACACTTTAATGAACTGTTGAACATAGAGAATAAGTGGCTGGGGAATGGCAGGGAGAAGGAGGGTTGTGAGAAGAGAGGAAGAAATCACCAGGATGGAAGTTGAGAAAAAGTAAACAGATGGAGAGAACACTTTAATGAACTGTTGAACATAGAGAATAAGTGGCTGGGGAATGGCAGGGAGAAGGAGGGTTGTGAGAAGAGAGGAAGAAATCACCAGGATGGAAGTTGTGGAAGCAATGAAGAAAGTTAAAATGGGGAAAGCCCCAGGAATTGATGGAGTGTGTGGTGAAATGCTGAAGCATGGGGGAGAGATAGTAATAGAATGGATGTGGAAGGTGTGCAGATTGGCTTGGGAGGAGGGTAGAGTCCCGGAGGATTGGAAGTCAGGTATAATTATTCCTCCGTACAAAGGAAAAGGGGAAAAAGCAATGTGTGGTAATCATAGGGGCATTTGCCTTCTCAGTGTAATAGGAAAAGTATATGATAGGATACTTATTGACAGAGTTAGGGAAATTACAGAGGAATTAGTTGGAGAAGAACAAGGAGGTTTTAGGAAGGGAAGAGGTTGTATAGACCAGATATTCATTCTTAGATCCTTAGGGGAAAAAGCAGTGTGTGGTAATCATAGGGGCATTTGCCTTCTCAGTGTAATAGGAAAAGTATATGATAGGATACTTATTGACAGAGTTAGGGAAATTACAGAGGAATTAGTTGGACAAGAACAAGGAGGTTTTAGGAAGGGAAGAGGTTGTATAGACCAGATATTCATTCTTAGATCCTTAGTGGAAAAGTTTCTTGAGAAGGGCAAGAAGTTGTATGCAGCCTTCATGGATCTGGAGAAAGCATATGACAGGATGGATAGACAAGGATTGTGGAAGGTATTAAAAATATATGGAGTGGATGGGAAGTTGTTGAAGGCAGTGAAGAGTATGTATGAGGGTGGTAAGGCTGCAGTGCGTGTGGATGGCAAACTGAGTGAATCTTTCCATTTGAAGGTTGGATTGAAACAAGGATGTGTCATGTCTCCACGGTTGTTCGGTCTGTATATGGATGGGGTTGTAAAAGAGATACAAGATCGAGCAGTGGATGTTGGAGCAGCCCTAGTGAGAGAGGGCAGTGTTTGGAAACTCCCTGTACTGTTGTTTGCAGATGATACTGTGTTGTTGAGCGAAGACGAAGGGGAGCTGCAAGGATTGGTAGATGAGTTTGAGAGAGTTTGTAAGAAACGGAATCTAAAGGTGAATGTAGGGAAGAGTAAAGTGATGGTCTTCGAGAGAAGTGAAGCCAGTGAATGTACAGTGAGATTGGATGGGAAGGATATGGAGAATGTGAGTGAATTTAAGTACTTGGGCAGTGTGATGAGTAAGGATGGAAGTCTGGAGGGTGAAGTGGTCGAAAGTGTGCAGCAGGGAAGGAAGGTTGCTGGTTCGTTGAAAGCAGTGATAAGAAACAGGGAGGTGAGCATGGAAGTGAAAAAGTTGTTACATGACAGTATTGTGATACCAACTCTAACATATGGAAGTGAAGCTTGGACCCTGTTGGAAGAACAGAAGTCAAGAGTGAGAGCAGTGGAAATGGAGTTATTTGAGACGAGCATGTGGAGTCACATGGAGAGACAGACTAACAAATGAGGAAGTGAAGGAGCGTTGTGTTGTGGTTGTGGACGTGATGGGAAGCGTTAGGAGAAACACGTTAAGGTAGTTTGGGCATGTGGAGAGGATGGAGAGTGAAAGACTGATGAGGAGAGTGTATGTGAGTGAGGTGGAGGGGGCGAGAGGGAGGGGGAGGCCGAGGATGAGATGAAGGGATGGAGTGGAGAGGTATATGAGAGAGGGGTGTGTGAGTTGGGAGTGTGGTAGTGAAATGGCGGGGGACAGAGTGACATGGAGGCGATTTGTTTGTGGCCACCCCGTGCGGGATTGAGGCGTCTGGCAATAGATAGATAGATAGGAATATTCCTGAAGAACGCTTCCATCAGCAGGGTGCAAAAATATTATGGAGGGGGCTGGTTGTTCTTGGGTGGTTCTGCTGTGGGTGAAAGTTCTTGGGTTGGGGATCAGTAGTTGTGAGTGGGTTCTCGATTGTCCACTTGTGTGGAAGGAGCTGATCCGAGTAACTGATGAGAAAGGTTTGGCTCTGACCCCGTGGAACCTGCGAGGTGGAAACCCCCCGGGGTTGCTCATTCACTTTTTCTGCTGTGATCCACCCTGAACTGATCTTGCAGTTGTTCTCCCCACCTGCTTTTGGTGTACTCCAAAGTAGGTTAGCTTCTCCTTCCCCACCTTCTCTGGGTTTATCCCATAGTAGGCCTCTGTACTTCAGCTTTGCTCTGAAGTAGAATACTTTTAGCAGATTGACTGTCATAAGATCAGTTAGTAGAGAAAAGGAGTTTGAAAGTATCAGTAATGGAGATGTTTAGTTTAGGGATGAGACAGGGAGGACTTCCCTGGATGGAAAGGGAGTAAAGGTATGGATTGTAGGTTGAGTAGAGAGACAAAGACTTGCCAGGATAAAGAGATGTAGATGATAAAGATAGTCGAGTTAAAAGCTGGAGAGGCAGGAACGGTTAGCAGATAATGAAATGTGTAGCCGTTACAGACCATTTGTTAAAGATTAATCGAGGAGAGTAAGATTTAAGGAAATGTTTTGATGGATGAGAAGATTCAGGAATTCATGGAAAATGATGAGAATAACTGCCAAAGGGTGATGAGCAAGCTAGGATGGATGTGAAGGGCCCAAGTAAGAATTGGTCACATAGACACATGGAACCTTAACCTTTCCTGACCAGGTATCACAATTTTTAAAGACTAGAAAATATTGGCAGTTGCTTGCATTTTTTTTTTTTCTTAATGCAGATACATATTCGACAGCTTCAGGAAAAATATATTGGAAAGAAAAGGGAATTGTATTTTGTTTTTGATGATTTGGAAAACGCCTTTGGCAGAGTCCCTAGAGAGGTGGTGAAGTGGGCAATGAGAAAGCTAGGGTTGGAAGAGTGGCTGGTTAGGGTGGTTATGGCCATGTACATGGGTGCTCGCACCCAGGTAAGAGTGAATGGAGTTTTGAGTGATGAGTTTTCCGTGAATGTTGGAGTGCATCAGGGGTCAGTTTTGAGTCCCTTGTTGTTTATCATTGTGCTTGAAGCCCTCTCACGTGACTTCAGAGATGGACTCCCATGGGAGATGTTGTATGCTGATGATTTGGTGTTGATTGTAGAGAATGAAAAGGAGGCGGTGGAAAGATTTAAGAAGTGGAGAGATGGTATGGGGTACAAGGGCTTAAGGGTAAATGCAGATAAAACAAAAGTGATGATATCAAGGGTTGGTGGCAGTACAATCAGAGGAGAGGGAGAGTGGCCATGTGCAGTTTGCCACAAGGGTGTGGGAAGTAATTCCATCTTGTGTAGTGTTTGTGATAAATGGGTGCACAAGAGATGTAGTGGTATTAGAGGTAGACTGCAAGATGACGCTGATTTCATGTGTTCGGCGTGTCGGGGAGAGCAGGTGGAGATTGTTAGGCGTGAGAGGGTTGAACTTGCAGGTGAGTCTCTTGAGTGTGTGGAGGAGTTTTGTTATTTGGGAGACGTGTTATGTGCTGGAGGTGGGGCTGGAGTTAGCTCGGTTGCTAGGGTGAGAAGTGGTTCAAAGAAGTTCAGGGAGCTGTTGCCTCTCCTGACATTGAGAGGACTCTCCTTACATGCTAAGGGGTCTTTGTATGCAGCATGTGTTAGGAGTGTGATGCTGTATGGTAGTGAGACCTGGGCAGTAAAGAAAGAGGATATTCGCAGGTTTAAACATACAGAAATGACAATGATTAGGTGGATGTGCAGTGCGTCCCTGCGTGCAAGGCCTGGGGGGGGCTGGGTTTACGATGGAAGAGTTGAGAGGTAGGATGGGACTGGAGTGTATTGGTGTTGTGATGAGGAGAGGTAGGCTGAGGTGGTTTGGACATGTGGAGAGGATGGGGGATGAAAATTGGGTACAGAGGGTGAGAAGTGTTAATATTTGGGGAGGGTTAGACCGAGAAAGACATGGGACGAGGTCATTAAGTGTGACTTAAGGGTTAAGGGACTGAACAGGGAGGCTGCCAGGGATCGAGCAGCATGGAGAGCCGCCATTAGGTGACCAAGGCCGACACATGCAAGCATGTTGGAGCCTTCAAAAACGAAATGAAACGATATATATATTTGGGTTAGTGGATGGAGTTACGAACTACAGAATCCGCCTTCCTGGAAGAGTCATATAGAAGACTCCCTCTGATTGGGCCTGAAAATTTCAAGATAGCCATTAAAATTTCTTTTGTTAATAATTGGGCTGGAACATATATTGGTTCTGGGTCCCTTCACTCCTAGACTTCTAACATAGGAGTTATTGCCTTTTACTATGAAAGTACAGTATTGTCACACCTATAGCCTTTCTTGTACTGCTGTTGCTGAATTTTTTTTAGGACATTGTTGGCTGGGATTTAGAATTTAGAAATGTAGTTTTGGTAGATTACTTGGGCTTGTCTGCTTGAAAGTTGATCAGCTTTTTTTCTGGATTTGTGTCAGTACTGTCAAAAGCTTTGGTGATGTCCATTTACTGGAAGAGTTTTTTTTTTTTTTTTTTTTTTTTTTTTAAGCTGGGTTAACTTGAAGAGATGGGTTGTGGTTGTGTTTGTGTTGGTATCTACGTTGGAAGTCAGTTAGAAGGATGTGGGAAGTGGTTCTTTTGAAGTAACCTTTCTTTGCATTTGGATTGTGTGCAGAGCAGTGATATGGATGGTGTGCAGACCAATGATATTTGGTATATATGATGAGAGATTACTGTTTGGTTTTCCTGGTTTGAATGTGGGGATGATGATGCATCCAGGAAATATTGAATATTTCAGTAGTTGCATTTATTGGTGGTTTGGTCTTATTACTTTGGAATTTTTTTTGTACCTCTGATCATTTGCTGTACTTTTTTTTTGGAGGGTGGGGTTGTGGGTGTTTTGAGAAGTCATATTGTGTGGCATATTGATGCATAATAATGTCATAGTGTGTTTGCCTATTCCCTCTTGCTAGGGGTAGTTCCATTGGTGTTTTATAGGGCTTTGCAAGTTGTTGAAAGTGAACTTTTAGAAGCAGTGATATTTGCTTTTGTTTTGCCGAATAAGCTCTTTTTTGTAGCATGATCAAGTCTCCACAAGTATTTTTTTTATTTTTCAGTTTTCATGCTTGCATGCTTCAGTCAGTCCATTTATGGTGTAACTTAGGTTGTACAGGGTCTATAATTTTGTTGGGCTGGGTTGAGTTTGTCTAATTTATTTCTGTCCTAAACAAGTTGTTTTATTTGAGGAGAGAAGTCACAGTTGAAGTTTTTGGTGTTGCCACTTAGGATATGCAATTAATTGGCTGTTGAAGTGATTTTTGTGTAAGGTGGGGAATGCTTTCAGATCGTTTGGAAAAAAGTCTGTGTTAAAAGTTTCTAATGCTTGGTTGTTTAAAGTTTCCAATGCTTGGTTTATGGCTTGACTAAACTGAGCCTAGTTTTCTCTCATAGTAAAGGTTTCCCTGTCTGGATCCACTTTTATTGTGTGTGGTATGATTATTGGGACATGAATGGGTGAGAGATTGTGTACTATTTTTCAAGAGGCTTGAATGGCTAGAGTACAGGAACCAAAACTGAAGCCAGGGGAGGAGACTGTCTTTGATTTTTGTGTAAGGGTTGTTTATGGATGAATAGTTGTTCAAGATGTTTAGGTGTTCCACATCTTGAATAAATTTCTCGTGGTTATCTGTAGTCTATTTTCAGCAATGAGGGGCCTTTGCATTGAGACCACTGGCCATTATTACAGTGGGAATGTTAGGGACAGGGATGGTATGATTTAAATCCATTAATTTAAAACATGCCTTAAGTCAGCAATCTTTGGCACATTAAATATGAAGTCTGTTCAGAAAGAAACCAAACTTTATAAGTAGCTCACCAGCTTGCCAGCATAGCATGATTGCAGCGGGAGCATTGTGTAGTGGTGACTTTGAACTTTAGCGTAACACCAACCGGATCATGCCACATCACTTAATCATCGAGGTACTGTATGTGGCTTGAGTGAACGTGTGTTTATTGCACTTGACGAATTTTCTTCTATCTCTTCTGTTATCTGGAATCAGTAACATTTCAGGGTAAATTTCAACTTTGGAGGGGGGTGGGGGGGAGTATGTAAGGACCGAATCCAGAGAGTAGGGTGTCTGAGGAATGATAGTTGTTTCATAATTTGCCAAAAACTCACAGGGAAGCAGTGATGTGTGAGCTGGTGCATAGTCTTGGTGCAGCATTCAGGTTTTGTTTGTCCACAGCTAAGGCCTCATCCTTTGTGATACCTCCCATAAATTCTTGAGGAGATCCAATTAAAACTTTTTATTGAATGTTTGACGACGTGGAAGATAGTCTTGATGAGCAATGCCCTTCCAGTCAAAACAGTCAACATCACCATCACATTTGTTCTGACATGCTTTTTTTTTTTTTGGTCATGATGACAGTGTTCCAGTCCACTGAGACAATTGCCTTTTTGTGTAGACATTGTAGTTGTACATCCATTATTATGACAGTTTTCAGAAGCTGAAAGTTTTTCCCTCTTTAATACAGTATCATGCAAACATGTTGCTCTTCAAGATCCTTCATTGTTCAACTTGCAACAAATTGCCATGTTCTCTAAACGTACGTTTACTCAAGCACTTGTACCATGATGACTAAGTGACGTGGTGTGATGAGGCTTGTGTTGGACTAAAGCTCAAAGTTGCCACTACACAGCGCTTCCATCATAATCACGTCATGCCAGCAAGTTGGTGTGCTATTTAATTAAATTGGTTTCTTTTTGGACAAACCTTGTACGTCATAAATCTAAAAGTTGCATAACTTCACGAGCAGTTTTATTAATTTGTGTTGAACAGAAAAAATAGAATGCATAAAAAATATGTACTAATTTATGCATATCCATCCATCATCCAATCCTATGCTGCCCCATGAGGAGCGTAGGAGCCCGGGCCAGTCAAGTTGATCCTGACATTTAAGTTGTGAGTGACCAGCTTCACTAATCCCTGCTTGGCATTACGTAAGCAAAACCTACACAGGCTCGATCCGATTGGAGAGCCTTAATTACTCATTAAACCACCAGGTGCCATAATTTGGTTACAAGGTTACCATCCAGCATAGTAAATGGTTTCCTGGGGTATGGGAAACCATTTGGCTTGTCACTCAGTGTAGTCACCCATAGGCAGAAGGAAGAGGAAAGAGTGAAGGAAAGAAAGAAGAGGGAGTGTATATATATTTAATAATAAAAGGTGACTATAAAGTGTTGCAGTTGTATAATTCTTTAGCCAAACAACAGATTGTGAAAAGCTGTGGTGGACAGCTGTACTAGCAAGTAAAATGTGGACATGAAGTGAACCTTTCTGACTCACGCTACAAAGAAAATTATTGAAGCAAAAAAATAATCAGGCGGATTTTATTGAAAAGCGGTACCTGAAAGACTCTAAAGATTGCAAGAATATTGGTCTTTGTGTAGCTTAATCTTTTATGAAGTATGAGTCATAGCAAAATGTTCTTCCCAAAATGAGTATATCATTGCTGTACATATTTCAAGGATACTATTTACCTTAGAAAAATAGATTGTTCGCATTCCTATTCATGTTGTCAACAATGTGTTACTTTTAATTAAAGAGTTTGCTAAAGCGTTGGGATAGTGCTGAAGTGGTCATGAGAAGTGAGAATTGATAATTTTCCACAAATAGACACCTTATTAGGATTGTATGTCTGACTATAGATAGATGGAATTATTTTGGATTCTGTCATTGACCCATGTTTCTCATCAACTAAGCTTTGTTGCACCTTAATACTTTGGGGGGATATGACACATAAATGAAATTTATTGCTTGAAATTGAGACAAAATAATACTAAGGCATAACTGAAGCAAGGAAAAGGTACTGTAAAACTTAATAAGATAGACCATTAAACTATGGTCTTCTATATTATACTCATAGCCTAATGGAATTGTATGTAATATATATACACAGGATGTTAGGCTGTATTATAAGTGACAATAGGAGGCTTTGTAACCATTTCCTTGGCAGTATACAGTACAGTATTTAGCAGTTTACGTAATAGCATTCTCCTGTACGTTATATCGTTTTAATATTAATACTCTTCACCAGTAACATATAAAAGGATATTGAGGTTTAATATGCAAAATAGATTGCTTAGGAACAACTGTTACAGAGTTTCCAGTCACTTTGTATATGACCCATTATGCCAGTCAGAGATTTACTAGTGAGGCAGCTGTACTTTGGTACACATGTAGTCATGGAAGTAGGGAAGATTCATATCACACTTTTTAAATTTATATATTTTCATTGAGGAGCTGTATTCTTCTTAACATAGGAAGCTTTCTGGTACCTGTTTCTTGGCAGTCATTATTAAATATTGCTTATCAATTCTGTCTTCTGCATTAGACATTTTTACACCAAAATAACTTCTATAACAATATAAGAGAATATTAAACCTCTTACTTTGATATTAATTTTTATCTGATTCAGTTTACGTAAAAGAATACAAGTATACAAAGTTGTCCTTATGTTGATGGGATTGCTGCAAATGTTGTGACCCCGTATTCTTGTTGGTTAAGGTCTTTCTCCAGCACTACTCTCATGTCAGTTTCTACATCTGGTTCCATTTATGTTCTCCTGTATTAATTCATGATAGGGATAGAAATAACATAGGAAACTGACCCATCATAAAGAACTGGCACAGAACAAAGTGCGAAACTGTAATACATCAAATGAACCTTTTTGATTCACGCTACAAAGAAAATTATCAAGCAGAAAATGAATAGGCAAATTTAATTGAGAAAAGGTACCTGAAAGCCTGTGAAGATTGTAAGAATACATGCCTTTGTGTAGCATATTCAAATATGAAATATGAGTCATTGAACAATGTTCATCCTAAAACGAGTATAATCATTTCTGTACATATTGCAAGGATACTGTTTACATCAGAAAAGATTATTTACTCATTCCCATTGCATGTCATCAACAATGTATTATTTTTAATTAAAGGTATTTATGTTGAAACATTATATTACTATTACCATCGGTGCCTCTAGACTAGCCTACTTCACTTAACTTGTCTCAACACATAAATTACTGGTACCATCGTACCGGCAGCAACAGCACCATCACCAGCAAGGCACTGTGAGTGGCAGGGACATTGGTGGAGGTAGCAGCAGCATACAAGCAGGGGCTGGAGGCAACGGTAGCAGGGTACCGGCAAAGAAAGCAGCAGCAGTGTACCAGCAAGGGTTGGCAGCAGCGGCAGCATACCGGCAGGGGCTGGCAGTGGTAGCAGCACCAGGGTACGGGCAGGGGCAGCGACGGCAGCAGTAGCAGCGCACCAGTAGGCGCTGGCAGCAGCAGGGTACCTGCAGGGGCAGCAGCAGCAGCAGCAGGGTGCCAACAGGGGTAGCAGCAGCTGCAGGGTACCAGCAGGGGCTGGCAGCAGCAGGGTGCTGGCAGGTGTGGCAGCTGGAGGGTATGGGCAGGGGCGGCAGCTTGAGGGTATGGGCAGGGGTGGCAGCGTGAGCAGCAGGGTGCAGGCAGGGGCAGCCACTGCTGCCCCTGCCCCTACCCAGCAGCTTCTGCTGCTGCTGTCCCTGCCTGTATCCTGCCGCTGCTGCCCCTGCCTGTACTCAGCTGCTGCTGCCATCACTGCCCCTGCCTATACCCTGCTGCTGGTGCTGCCACTGCCCCTGCCCGTACGCTACTGCTGCTGCCATAGCTCCTGCTCATACCATTCTGCTGCTGCCGGTGCTGCCCCTGCCCATACGCTGCTGCTGCCACTGCCTCTACCCGTACCCTGCTGCTGCTGCCACCGCTTCCCTGCCCCTGCTCTGCCCTTGCCCCTGCCCGTATGCTGCTGCCGCTGCCCTGCCCCTGCCCATATGCTGATGCCGCTGCCCGTATGCTGCCCTGCCCCTGCCGGCACGCTGCTGCCGTTGCCCTGCCCCTGCCGGCACGCTGCTGCCGTTGCCCTGCCCCAGCCGATACGTTGCTGCTGCTGCCCTCCCTGTACGCTGCTGCCGCTGCCCTGCCCCTGCCGGTACAGTGCTCCCGCTGCCCTTCCCCTGCCGGTACGATGCTGCTGCTGCCCTGCCTCTGCCGATATGCTGCTGCCGCTGCCCTGCCCCTGCCCTCCCCTGCTGCTGCTGCCCTGCCCCTGCCCTGCTGCCGCTGCCCTGGCCCTGCCCTGCCTGTACGCTGCTGCCGCTTCCCTGCTCCTGCCGGTACGCTGCTGCCGCTGCCCTGCCCGTACGCTGCTGCTGCCCTGCCCTGCCCTGCCTGTACGCTCCTGCCCCTGCCCTGCCCGTACGCTCCTGCCGCTGCCCTGCCCCTGCCCTGCCCGTACGCTGCTGCTGCTGCCTTGCCTGTGCACTGCTGCTGCTGCCCTACCCCTGCCCTGCCAGTACACTGCTGCCACTGCCCTGCCCCTGCTGCTGCTGCCCTGCTTCTGCCGGTACGCTGCTGCCGCTGCCCTGCTCCTGCCGGTATGCTGCTGCTCTTGCCCTGCCTGTACGGTGCTGCTGCTGCCCTGCCTCTGCCTGTACACTGCTGCTGCTGCCCTGCTCCTGCCCTGCCCTGCATGTACGCTGCTGCCGCTGTCCTGCCCATACGCTGCTGCCACTGCCCTGCCCTTGCCCTGCCCGTACGCTGCTGCTGCTGCCCTGTCCCTGCCCTGCACGCATGCTGCTGCCGCTGCCCTGCCCCTGCCTTGCACGTACGCTGCTGCCACTGCCCTGCCCCTGCCCATACGCTGCTGCCGTGCTGCTGCCCTGCTCCTGCCCTGTACGTACGCTGCTGCCGTTGCCCTGCCCCTGCCTGTATGCTGCTGCTGCTGCCATGCCTGTACGCTGCTGCTGCTGCCCTGCCTCTGCGCTGGTGCTGCTGCCCTGCCTGTGCGCTGGTGCTGCTGCCCTGCCTGTGCGCTGGTGCTGCTGCCCTGCCACTGCCCTGCCCCTGCTGCTGCCCTGCCCCTGCTCATACGCTGCTGCCGCTGCCCTGCTGCTGCCCTGCCCTGCTGCTGCCCTGCCCGTGCCCTGCCTGTATGCTGCTGCCGCTGCCCTGCCCATATGCTGCTGCTGCTGCCCTGCCCCTGTATGCTGCTGCCGCTGCCCTGCCCCTGCCGGTACGCTGCTGCCGCTGCCCTGCCCCTGCTGGTACGCTGCTGCCGCTGCCCTGCCCCTGCTGGTACGCTGCTGCTGCTGATGCTGTGCCCCTGCCCGTACGCTGCCACCGCTGCCGCTGCCCTGCCCCTGCCCGTATGCTGCTGCCGCTGCCTGCCCCTGCCCGTATGCTGCTGCCGCTACCCTGCCCTGCCTGTACGCTGCTGCTGCCGCCCTGCCCGTACGCTGCTGCTGCCGCCCTGCCCGTACGCTGCTGCTGCTGCCCTGCCCGTACACTGCTGCCGCTGCCCTGCCCCTGCCCGTATGCTGCTGCTGCTGCCCTGCCCCTACCCGTATGCTGCTGCCGCTGCCCTGCCCCTGCCCGTACGCCACTGCTGCCCTGCCCGTACGCTACTGCTGCTTCCCTGCCCCTGCCTGTACGCTGCTGCGGCTGCCCTGCTCCTGCTAGTACGCTGCTGCTCCTGCTGGCACGCTGCTGCTGCTGCCCTGCCCCTGCCGGTACACTGCTGCCGCTGCCCTGCCCCTGCCAGTACGCTGCTGCCGCTGCCCTGCCCCTGCCAGTACGCTGCTGCTGCTGCCCTGCCTGTACCCTGCTGCCGCTGCCCTGCCCGTACCCTGCTGCCGCTGCCCTGCCTGTGCGCTGCTGCCGCTGCCCTGCCCTGCCCCTGCTAGTATGCTGCTGCCGCTGTCGCTGCCCTGCCCATGCTAGTACGCTGCTGCTGCTGCCCTGCCCCTGCCCTGCCCGTGCTCTCCCCCTGCCCGTGCCCTGCCCCTGCCCTGCTTCTGCTGGTACGCTGCTGCCGCTGCCCGGCCTGTACGCTGCTGCTGCTGCCCTGCCCCTGCCCGTACACTGCTGCTGCTGCCCAGCCCCTGCCCGTACGCTGCTACCGCTGCCGCTGCCCTGCCCCTGCCCGTACGCTGCTGCCGCTGCCTGCCTCTGCCCGTATGCTGCTGCTGCTGCCCTGCCCTGCCCGTACGCTACTGCTGCTGCCCTGCCCCTGCCCTGCCCGTATGCTACTGCTGCTGCCCTGCCCCTGCCCGTACGCTGCTGCTGCTGCTCTGCCCCTGCCTGTACGCTGCTGCTCCTGCCGCTGCCCTGCCCCTGCCGGTACGCTGCTGCCGCTGCCCTGCCCCTGCCCGTACGCTGCTGCCGCTGCCCTGCCCCTGCCACTCGTACGCTGCTGCCGCTGCCCTGCCCCTGCCGGTACGTTGCTGCTGCTGCTGCCCTGCCCATGCTGGTACGCTGCTGCTGCTGCCGCTGCCCTGCCCCTGCCCGTACGCTGCCCTGCCCCTGCCCGTACGCTGCTGCCACTGCCCTGCCCGTACGCTGCTGCCCTGCCCCTGCCAGTACGCTGCCCTGCCCGTACGCTGCCGCTGCTGCCCTGCCCGTATGCTGCCGCTGCTGCCCTGCCCGTACGCTGCCGCTGCCCTGCCCGTACGCTGGCGCTGCTGCCCTGCCCATACGCTGCCCCTGCTGCCCTGCCCATACGCTACTGCCGCTGCCCTGCCCTTGCCGGTACGCTGCCGCCGCTGTCCTGTCCGTACGCTACTGCCGCTGCCCTGCCCGTACGCTACTGCCGCTGCCCTGCCCATGCGCTGCTACTGCTGCCCTGCCCTTGCAGGTACGTTGCTGCTGCCCCTGCTGGTACGTTGCTGCTGCTACCCCTGCTGGTACGTTGTTGCTGCTGCTGCTACCCCTGCTGGTACGTTGTTGCTGCTGCTGCTGCCCCTGCTGGTACGTTGTTGCTGCTGCTGCTGCCCCTTCTGGTACATTGCTGCTGCTGCTGCTGCCCCTGCCAGTACGCTGCTGCTGCTGCCCCTGCTGGTACGTTGCTGCTGCTGCCCCTGCTGGTACGTTGCTGCTGCTGCCTCTTCCGGTACATTGCTGCTGCTGCCCCTTCTGGTATGTTGCTGCTGCTGCCCCTGCTGGTACGTTGCTGCTGCTGCTGCCCCTGCTGGTACGTTGCTGCTGCTGCTGCCCCTGCCAGTACGCTGCTGTTGCTACTGTCGGCCCCCATCCATGCTGGTACTCTACTGCCACCGCCCCTGCCAGTACCCTACTACTGCTAGCTGGTACACTGCTGCTGCCACTGCCACCTGTCCATGAACCTGCTGGGTAGCCTGTTGCTGCCACTCATAGTACCTTGCTGGTGGTGGTGGTGGTGCTGTTGCAGTCGGTATCATGGTACCAGTGATATAAGTGTTGAGCCAAGTTAAGTAGGCTAGTCTAGAAGCACCAATGGTAATAGTAATAAAATGTTTTACAAATACCAAGGATCTTCAGTAATCCCTTTAATTAAAAATTAAAAATAACAATGCTGACATGTAATGGGAATAAGTAAACAATCTTTTTCTAATGTAAATATTATCCTTGAAATATGTACAGAAATTATATACTCATTTTAGGAAGAACATGTTCAATGACTCCTATTTCATATTTGAATAAAATACGCAAAGGCATGTATTCTTGCAATCATAAGAGGCTTTCAGGTACCTTTTCTCAAATAAATTTGCCTAATCATTTTTTGCTTTGATAATTTTCTTAGTAGCGTGGGTCATAAAGGCTTTCTTGATGTTTTATGGTTTCATGCTTGGTTCTGTGCCAGTTCTCTATGATGGGTCAGTATCCTATGTTATCTCTATCCGTATCATGAATTAATACGAGAAAATATGTGTTACCAAATACAGAAACTGCGAGGAAAGTAGTGCTGGAGAAAACCCTTAACTGACTAGAATACAGGGTCTCAACATTAACAGCAATCTCTTCAACATGAAGATATCTCCGTATACTTGAAAACTAAGTAAATTGATTCAGGTATAACTAATTAAAGGAAAGGTTTAATACTTATATTTTTTAAGAGGTTATTTTAGTGTAATGTCTTCAGCAGATCGCCAAGAAACAGGTACCAGAAAGCTTCCCATGTTGAGACTACATCTCTTCAATGCAAATATATAAATAAAGTGTATGAATCATAACTATTTCCAAGACTACATTTGTATCTCTAAGTACAGTTGCCTCACTAGTAAACCTCTGACTGGCATAATGGGTCATATATACAAAGTGACTTTGGAGACTTTGTAACAGGTCTTCCTAAGCAATCTATTCTTCATATTAGACCTTAATAACCTTTTATGTGTTACTGGTTAAGAGTATTAATATTACAACAGTATAATAAACAAAAGAATGCTAATTTGTAAAATGCTAAATATATTGCTAAGGAAGAGGTTACAGAGCCTCTTATGGTCACTGACATCCTATGTATATATACAGTATTACACTCAATTCGGACATAACATAGGGGACTGTAATTTAATGGAGGCTAAGTATTTTCTGGGTCCCAGTTTCCATAACTAAATTTCAGTTATGTCTTATCCCACAAAAGTAAGGTACTACGAAGCCAAAGCTGATGAGAAAAACGAGTCACTGATGACAGAATCTGAAATAATTCCATCTATCAATAGCCATACATACAAACTTAACAAGGTGTCTACTAATTTAATTTCAATTCTCACTTCTCATAAACACCTTCAGCACTATCCCAACATTTTAGTAAACCTTTCCATTAAAAACGATACATTGGTGACAACATGAATGGGAATGCATAAATAATGTACTTCTCTATGTAAATAGTATCCTTAAAATATGAGAACTGATATACTCATTTATAGAGCATTTTTGTGTGGTTCATACTTCATAAATAAATAGCTACACAAAAGCCTATATTCTTGCAATGTTAAAAGGTCTCAGGTACATTTTCTCAGTAAAATTTGCCTAACACTTTTTCCTTTGATAATTTCATAGTGTTGGTCTTAAGGGTTCACAATGAACTACATTTTTCTTGCTTTGTTCTGTGCTACTTCTCTATAATGGTGTCAGTTCCTACGTTCTTTGTATCCACATCACAATTCCTTCAACTTGGTACATTTTGTATGCTTGTATTCTAAGTAAACAGAATCCAATAAAAATGATCAAAGTAAGGGACTTATTCTCTTATTTATGGATGTTATTTTGCTGCAGATATGTTTGGAGAATACCATTAACATGCATTATTAAAAAACTATCACCAAGAAACAGGTACCAGAAAGCTTCATATGCTGAGAAGAATACAGTCCCTCATTGCAAATATGTAAATAAAAAGTACTTGAATCTTCCCTCCTTCCATAACTGCGTGTGTATCAAAGTACAGTTGCCTCACTAGTAAACCTCTGATTGTGGCACAATGAGTCACGTGGCTTTGGAGACTTTGTAACTTCTTCCTAAGCAATCATTCTGCATATTAAACCTCAGAATCCTTTAATATGTTACTGGGGAAGAGTATTACTAAAACAATACGTCATACAGAAAAATGCTATGTATAATGGTAACTCTAATGAACAGGTTACAAAGCCTCTTATTGTCACTTATAATACAACCTGACATCATCCTGTGTGTGTGTGTATATATATATATATATATATATATATATATACCGATATATACATTATATATATATATAGCACAATTCAGATATAACATAAGTGACTCTAATCAGTGGTCTAAGTTATAAGGTTTTATAGCACCTTTTCTTTGCTTCAGCTATGCTCCCCTCTCACCCCCCCCAAAAGAAAAAT
>JAGKTI010000564.1:54326-71384 GCA_018397915.1 Birgus latro | reverse complement strand
TTCTTCCATTCCCGGAAAAGCCTTCTTTTCTCCTTAACTGCAGCTTCTACACCCTCATCCCACCACCAAGTTACTTTATGTCTTGGTGGGCCTCTTGTCCAACCGCATATTGCATCGGTAACTCTCAAGAGGTTGTTCTTAAGGGCTCTATACTGTTCATTAACGCCTCTATCTACGGCTTCCTGTTCAGCCACCACTCTCCTCATCTCACTATAAAAGGCATCCCTTACTGATTGGTTTCCCAGCTTCCATATTTTCCTCCTAGGTACATATGTCCTCCTTCTCATCACTCGTTCCTTAAGCACCATGTCACAAATCAACAGTTTGTGCTGCTGCACACACTCCTCGCTTCCTATAACTTTAACATCCCTCACTAATCTCCTATCAACCCTCCTGACCAGAAAATAATCTATCTGACTACTATTTCCCCCGGACTCGTACGTAATCAACCGGCTGATTCTTTTCCTAAAATGTGTGTTGCACACAATCATGTCCATAGCCTCCCCAAACTCGAGTATTCTTTCCCCTTCCGCATTCCTCACACCATATGCACATCCTCCATGGACTCCTTCATAACCTTGAGCTGCTTCACCCACATGACCATTTAAATCCCCTCCCAGAACCACTACCTCATCATCACCCATACCACTCAATACACGTATTAAATCATCCCAAAATCTATCCTTCTCTGCGTCATCCAATCCTACCTGTGGAGCATATGCCGATATAACTGAAATCAATTTCTGCCTGATCAAAATTTTCACTGCTAATATCCTATCACTTACTCTCATAACATTTATGACATATTCCACCCATTTCTCTGCAACCAACACACCCACACCCCCATATCCATCAGTTCCCCCCTGCCAAAACAACTTATAGTAGCAATCCTTCCCAACAATCTTTCTGGCTGATCCACCCGTACCGGACTTCTTGCAAACATGCCACATCCACCCACCTCCTACTGAATGCCTCAACGACTTCCCCTGGGGAGGATATTTTTCAACACCTGTTGCTCAGTATTTCCATGAATCTTTAACCTCTCCAGGTGGAACTGTTAAGTAATTAAGATAGCAGTGATTAATTAGTAATGAAATTTGAGGAAATAAAAGGAAGGGGGAGGGGGGATGGTGCCTCATTCTTATTACACAAACAATGCTTATGACTGTTATTGCATATCCAGCAACACTGAAATATTTACGATTGACTTTCACAAGTGTGTAAATGGAATGTTTCTGATAACGTGAGCATTAATCTCTGTAAGAAAACCATAAGGAAAACAACCCCCACCCATTTCAATAACGGCGCGCAGCCTGTTTGACATTGATGTGACAAGATGTCGCACCATCTTTGGTCGACATCGGTAGGTCTCCAACGATTCAGACGTGTGCTATGAACTCCCACGTGTTCCTCTCCCTTGCCATATCTCAAGTGTTTACCATCTGTGCCCAAACATGTTCTATTACATTCATATCAGCTCCTTTGCTGGGCAGTTGCAGGAGCTGAAGGCGGTCCTGTTCATCAAACTAGCGTTGAACAGTGTGAGCTGCGTGGATGGGACACCTGTCGTATATGAACAGTATGGGCCCAGGTGGAAACGAGAAAGCTTTCTCGAGAAGGAATGGCAAGAAGGACTCTTCGAACAGCTCAATGTATTTCCCTGCTGTGAAGTTCCCCTCAGTTTGGAACACGTCACCTGCACCTGCTAAACCGATTCCGTACTTTCTTTACCCCTGCACAGTTGTTGACCTTGTACACGGGTTTTATTCGCCTGTGTATGGAGTACAACTCTCATGTGTGGGGAGGCTCCCCACATGCAGCTCTTCTCAATAGGGTGGAGTCAAAGGCTTTTCGTCTCATTAACTCTCCTCCTCTTACCGATTCCCTTCAACCTTTGTCTCTTCGCCGCACTGTTGCATCTTTCTCTCTCTTCTATCGCTACTTCAATGGTCACTGTTCCTCTGAACTGTCTGCTTGCATCCCTCCACCTCTACGACGGGCACGTAATACCCGTCTAGCAACAAACTCTCATCCCTTTTCTGTCCAACTCTCATATGCAAGAGTTAACCGTTACTCCTAGTCCTTCATTTATGCAACTGGTCAACTCTGGAACTGTCTTCCTCTGTCTGTATTTCCTACTTCCTATGATCTCCAGTCTTTCAAACGCAGTGTGTCCAGGCATCTCGAACTGAACGGATCTTGAATTTGGCTCTCTTTTGTATTGTTTTTGCTTTTTCTTGGAAGGAACAGTATGCAGGCCTGTGGCCTTTGGTTCCTTCTTCCTTGCATTAAAAAAACAAAAACAAAAAAAAACATGCAGCGATACCCAGCCCCACACATTGCAGGTGATGTGGCCAGAATGAGCTGCCTCCTTGATGTTACGACGCTCGTATCTGCAAGCATATTATGAGTTAGTATATAATTTACATTAATGCATTTTTTCTCATGTATTACGTCTAACATGGTGCACAAACATTCAGTATTCATATTAAACATACATATTAGTTCATAAACATACATTAAAACAAATCCCTTTTCACCTGAACAGCAATGTAATGTTCATGCGTAAACCAGCAAACCATCCACAATTACCACCTTGTCCACTCTTCATGACCGTTTACCAGGCATGGAGCACTTAATAACCATAGACCACAGTTGAATCAATGCTGTCGATATTGACACATTAATTGAATATTCCATCTGAATATGTTACTTTCNGTGAAGATTTTGGCATGCCATATGTTTTGTCATACCTGGTGGTATTTATCAACTCATGGGATTTTTTGAAACTGTATTTGTATTTTTTAATGTAATTGTTTGTGACAGAGCGACTTGGAGGCGTTTTGTCTGCAGCCACCCTTTGCGGGATTAGGGCATCGGGCTATAAATAGATAGTTCTTCAACACCGATATATTATCTAAATGTAATGAACAACAGTATTATATATTTCATTACATGATTTCCAGGCTGGTAATCATTTACACAGCATTGAGGGAATTAATGCATATGATTATGTTCATGGGCAAACTGGACAAACTGGTTCAGTTTAAATATCTCAATACATCATAACTGTTTATTGTTTACAAATCAGGTTAACGTAATATATTCAGATAAGTAATTATCATAAATAACTTACCCAGTTACAGTTGACACGTCATTGTCAAAAGCCTGCTGTTTACATCACCATTCACCGCAACATAATTACCAGGTTGCAGGTCCTGGTGCGTTATAAAACGTCACCAGACCCATTCACACTAGGTTTTGCGAATGCACGAAATCGTTGTCCCTCTATCGTATAACCACATTTATAGTCCTCCAAGAAAGTCCTCCACAAACAATTAGGTTACAGCTTATTAACTAACATTTAATGAACATACCTGGTGTTATCTACTCTCAAGCAGTGGCCTTGGTCATGAGAAGTAGAGGAGAATACTTTTTCAATGGTGAATACTGCATGTCCTAAGAACTCAAGGTCTTGCTCAGCATGGAGATGTGCAAATTCCAGCCTCCCGGCTTGGTGAGCATCAGTCAGTTTCTCCTTCTGTGCAGGGATTCTGTGATGTATACCCTTCTTGTGCAGCCTGCGCCTTACAGGCATGGCGCTGACATCCAACTGCAGGTTCTGTGCGATAGCCATGGCGTTAGTGTGAGAGTCTGCTTCAGCTGCTGCCACAATCATGCCATCCTGTTTTGCGGTTGTCCTCCGACACGCTCCTGTTCATGCTGTTAACCAATCAGTACAGTGGGTCTCATTTCATTCATTAAAGTGCAAAAATAATCGTAAAAGAATGGGTACAAGTAAACCTGTTACAAAACTATTGCATATTCAAACATTATTTCCATCTACACTTTATTTAAAATACGATACACAACTAACAAACAACGATTAACAACTGGCACATGTTGGACACAGAAACACTTTGGAGACAGTTGCTAAGTAGGTGTTTGAGAATTGTGAGTATTTCGACAGACGATTTAATAATAGTGTTATGAGGGTGTAGTGTGTCAACACCACCTCACACTGCACTGGGTTGGGGTTGGTGAGTGGGATGCCAGGCAAGCATAGCAGATGGATGGAGGAGGGTGGGGGTTGCATAGAGGATGGGAGCGGTGGGTTGCCCGGCAAAATATCTTCAAGCACAGTTATACTAGTGTGAATATCGAGGTAAAATTGGTGGGGCAGGTGGTAGAGTTAGTAGACGGAGGGGGTGGGTGGGTTGATGATGAGGATGGAGAGTAGAGTGTGTTGTGGTTGATATAGTATGGTGTATCAAGATAAGAGGATTTAGGATGAGGGCAGAGGGCACAGTGACATGTTGTTAAAGTAGGTAGAGGTGTAACATTACAGTGAGATGTGTGCTGATTAACAGACTTGGCTGTAGGAAGCAGCAGTATAGATAGTGTTGTTTTGTAGAAGCAAACCATCGTTTATTCAGGATAATTTGTGTATGTTATATGTAATATCTTTTTGATTAAACATTTTTCTGTCTCCTCACATTTTATTTACGCAAAAATATATTTCGGTTGTGATACTATTACACCCCACTAACCCAGGTCATGGAGGTTGCTAGTTTCTTCCCACCTCCTGATCCAGTTGACAACGTTTGAAGGGCACACACCAACGTCACGTGTAACGGCACATATGGAAAGGTCATTGCGGTGTTGGCTGACGATGCTAGATCGAAGAACCAAATTTATATCCCTGCGATTCATGTCGGGTCCGTGGAGCTTCTGCCAGCTTACCGCTGATGGATATACAAAGTCACTTACCCTACCCACCATTCCCTCCTTCTCCCGCATGTTCAGTTTCAGCGTCGAAGCTCGTGCGGGGGAGGAAGGGAATGGAGACCTGGCCGGTGTGCAAGACAGGTGGGAGAGCTCCTGGCCTTTGGTTCCTTCTTTCTTGCATAAAAAAAAAAAAAAAATGGATGGGAAGGGAGGGTGATAGAGGGAGGTGGTGGGTAGGGTTAAAGACCTCATATATCTATCAGTGGTAAGCTGGTCTATCTATCTATTACCAGATGCCTCAATCCTGGAAAGGGTGGCCACAAACAAACTGCCTCCTTGTCATCCTGTCTTCCGCTATCAGGCTACCCTTCGTCAAACTCACACAGTTCTCATTCAAATACCTCTCCACGCCATCCTCCCACCTATTCCTCGGCCTTCATCCTCCCCTCTCGTCCCCATTATGCCTCTTACCTGCCTCACACACTGGCCAGGTCTCCATTCCCTCCCTCCCCCACACGAACTTCGACACTGAAACTCTGAATGTGCGGGGAAGGGTAAGTGACTTCGTATATCTATGAGTGTTAAGCTGGCAGAAATCCACCAACCCAACATGAATCAGAGATATAAATTTGGCTCTTCAATCTAGCATTGTCACCCAACACCGTAATGGCCTTTCCATATGTACCATTGCATGTGACGTTGGTGTGTGCCCTTCAACTGTCGTCAACTGGATCAGGTGGTGAGAAGAAAATGGAAACCTGCACGACCTGTGTTGGTGAGATGTAATAGTATTACAACTGAAATATATTTTTGTGTAAATAAGACGTGAGAAAACAGAAAATGTTTAATCCAAAAGATATTATAACATACACAAATTATCCTGAATAAACATTGGTTTGCTTCTACAAAACAACACTATCTATACTGCTTCTTCCTACAGCCAAGTCTGTTAATCTCCACACATCTCACTGTACTGTTACACCTCTAACTACTTTAACATGTCATCGTGCCCTCTACCCTCATCCTAAATCCTCTTATCTTGATACATCATACTATATCACCCATAACACTCTCTCCTCTCCATCCTCATTGTTAACTCCTCCCATCTACTAACTCTGCCACCTGCCCCGCCAATTTTACCTCGATATTCACACTAGTAAAACCATGTGCTTCAGTATCTTGAAGATTTTTGTCAGCGCCACCCACTGTTCCCATCCTCTATACAACCCCCACCCTCCTTCATCCATCTGCTATGCTTGCCCGGCCTCCCACTCACCAACCTCAACCCAGTGTAGTGAGGTCATGTCGACACACTACTCCCTCATAACGCTATTATTAAATCGTGTCCAAATACTCACAATTCTTGAACACCTACCTAGCAATTATTGTCTCCAATTGTTTCTGTGTCCAACATGTGCCAATTGTTAATCATTGTTTGTTGGTGGTGCACTGTATTTTGAATAAAGTATAGATGAAAATAATGTTTGAATATGCATTAGTTTTGTAATAGGTTTACTTGTACTCATTCTTTTACGATTATTTTTGCACTTTAATGAATGAAATGAGACCCACTGTATTGGTTTGTTAACAGCGAGAACAGGAGTGCCTCTGAGGACAACCACAGAACAGGAAGGGATGATTATGGCAACAGCTGAAGCAGACCCTCACACTAATGCCGTGGCTTGCACAGAACTTGAGTTGTATGTCAGCGCTATGAATGTAAGGTGCAGGCTGCACGAGAGGGGTATACATCACAGAATTCCCACACAGAAGGAGAAACTGACTGATGCTCACCAAGCCAGGAGGCTGGAATTTGCACATCTCCATGTTGAGCGAGACCTTGAGTTCTGAGGACAGGCAGTATTCACCAATGAGAAAGTATTCTCCTCTACTTCTCATGGCTAAGAGCATTGCTGGAGAGTAGGTAACACCAGGTATGTTCATTAAATGTCAGTTAATAATCTGTAGCCTAGCTGGTTGTGGAAGACTTTGAGGGAGGACTATAAATGTGGCTATACAATACAGGGACAGAGACGTTGTGCATTCGCAAAACTGAGTGTGAATGGGTCTGGAGACTTTTTATAATGCAAGGACCTACAGCCAGGTGATTATATTGCAGTAAACAATGGGTGATGTAAACAGCAGGCTTTTGACAATTACGTGTCATCTGTAACTGGGTAAGTTATTTATAATATTTACTTATCTGAATATGTTACATTAACCTGATTTTTAAACGGTAAATAGTTACGATGTATTGAAATATTTAAACTGAACCAGTTTGTCCAATATTCCCATGAACATAATCATGTGCATTAATTCCCTTAATGTTGTGTAAATGATTACCAGCCTGGAGATCATGTAATGAAATACAGTATATAATAGCTATGGTAATACCTTACAGTTCATTACATTTAGATAATATATCGGTATGTAAAAACAATTACATAAAAAAATACAAATACAGTTTCAAATATCTGGGCTGATAAACACCACCAAGTATGACAAATATGGCATGCTAAAATCTTAGTTTTCTTTCCACAGTAACAGATATTCATATGGAATATTCAATTAATATGTCAATAGAGACAGCATTGGTTCAACTGTGGTCTACAGTTATTAAGTGCTCCATGCCAGGTAAACGGTCGTGAAGAGTGGACAAGGTGGTAATTGTGGATGGTTTGCCGTTTTATGCATGAACATTACATTGCTGCTCTGGCGAAAAGGGATTTGTTTTAATGTATGATTAAGGACTAAATACATATGTTTAATATGAATATCGAATGTTTATGCACCCTGTTAGGTGTATTAAATGGGAAAAAATGCACTAATGTAAATAATATACTAACTCACAATATGCTTGCAGATATGAGCATCATAACATCATGGAGGCAGCTCGTTCTGGCCACATCACCTGCAATCAATGTGTGGGGCTGGGTATTGCTGCATGGTGCTGGTGATGTGTTCCAAACTGAGGGGCACTTCACAGCAGAGAAATACATTGAGCTGTTCGAAGAGTCCTACTTGCCATCCCTTCGCAAGGAAGCTTTCCCGTTTCCACCTGGGCCCATACTATTCATACACGACAGGTGTCCCGCCCATGCAGCTTGCACCGTTCGATGCTAGTTTGACGAACAGGACCACCTTCAGCTCCTGGAACTGCCCAGCAAAGGAGCTGATATGAATGTAATAGAACACGCTTGGGCACAGATGGTAAACGCTGGGGATATGGCAAGGGAAAGGAACACACGAGAGTTCATGGCACACGTCTCTGAATCGTGGGAGACCTACAGATGCCGACCAGAGATGGTGCGACATCTTTTCATGTCAATGCCAAACAGGCTGCGCGTTATTAAAATGGGTGGGGGTTGGGCTGGCTATAAAATAAACTATATGTAATTTTTGTTTTCCTTACGGTTTTCTTACAGAGGTTAATGCTCACGGTTATCAGAAACATTCCATTTACACACTTGTGAAAGTTAATCATAACTATTTCGGTGTTGCTGGGTATGTTATAACAGTCATAATTGTGTAATAAGGGTGAGGCATCATCCACCTCCCCTCCCCCTTCTTTTTATTTCCTTGAATTTCATTACTAACTAATCACTGCTATCTTAAATACTTAACAGTTGCAACTGGAGAGATTAAAGATTCACGGAAATACTAAGTAACAGTTGTTGAAAAACATCCTCCCCATTACAGTATACAGTATCAGGTGAAGTTTTAGCATGTTATATTCTCCTTCACCTATCAAGTGAAATTTTAGCACGTCATTCTTCTAAATAAGATGTTCTATATGCATAAGATCATGGTTCTAATGTGTGCATATACATTACTTGTTTCCCAGGGCACTGCACCTATTGTAACATGAGTAGATGGAACTGTGTCGAAAGTCAAATATAAATACAGTAAATCAACACATTTACAGTGTATAGTACACTACTGTATAGTAATCTAAGTGTGTGTAGTCTAAGTGCTCAAAGTGTTCAGTGTTTTTATTAGAAAAGTGTTCAGAAAAGTGACATAGAACCCCCCAATCCACCTCTTCACCCTAAAAGCCTCCTCCAAGCTGTACTAAAACAAGGTTCCAGTAGTTTTTTTTATTTTTTCTCAATGTACAGTACTGTATTGTATAATGTGTTTTGGAGGAAGTGGGGGAACCCCATTAACTCATAAAAATACTAACTCGTGGAGGGTTGGAACCCCAATTATCACGAGTTAACGAGAGTTCACTGTAATGAATATAAATGCCTCAAGCATTTCATATTCCAAATAAGCAACCTACCAAATGAATCACTGTATCTAACAAACAAAACCTAGTGACAAGCGGACATTTAAAGACGATTAACGGGATCATGATACATTTATCTCATACCTTACACACACACACACGAACCTAAACATGCAAGCACACGCGCCCGCTCAGCAACTGACAGACCCCCTGTGAAGGCAGCACAGGGGGTCTGATATTTGACAGTTCCCTCCAAAACAAAAGTTGTGCATAGTATCGTAACGACCTGTTACACTAAGCTCTGTATACAGTATTAGTGTAAAGTGTGGTCACAGATCCTATGGGGATTATCCTACATACTGGTATGTTTATTCTCCTTCCCTCCTTCTCTTATACTATAATAAAACACTGCCTTGTATTATCTCACTAACTGCCTCTCATAACGCCCTACCCCCACCCCTCCCCAGTATGCCTTCGACCTGCATCACACACCAGCCAGGTCTCTACTCCCTCCCTCCCCCACACATTCGATACTATGAAACTCTGAACCCAAGTCAGACACAGGATTTGCAGTGCTGACTGTACAGTGAAATTGTGTGTGCAGCTGTACATTTGCAAGGAAAAATAGTTAATGGGTACAACAAAACTGTATCTTACAAAATAAATGGAGGAATATTGCATAAGCAACTGAAGATTGTATGAACCCACTGAGCTCATGGGTAGTGCAGCGCAGTTTGTGTGCCCGCCACCAGGGGCTGAGGGCGGCACTGATGATGCTTATACACCACACCTGACGTCTACGCCATTTGCTATCAACCAATGAATCCGGAAAATATAGTCCCATGGTTCACTGCGCAGCTAAATAAATGTGGAAACATGGACTGCTGCAGAACTGAGACATTTCCTCAATGCAAGGGGAAAAATTCAGGTTGCTGATATCAGCCCTGTGCGATTTTGGTCACACAATTCTTAATATTAAGTGAATAATGGATACAATCATGTCAGGATTTGCCAAATGAAAGATTACTATCTTTGGAAACTGCATAGTAAGCTTTTCTAATAACAAAGAATCATAACACATGGTAAAAAACTGTTGAATGCAAACACATACAATAAGCTTTCATGGCTTTTATTAAACTATGAACTTTTCAGTGTAATTCTCTTTTAGAGCATCAGTAAAATATCTAAGATAAAAATAATACTGGTATAATGCTTTATGCATGAATAATCCTGATAGGTGTGTCTGGGTTGACTGCCGAAATGTTGAAGGCCTCAGGAGATATTAGGGTGAGGTTAGTCACTGACCTGATAAATATGATTATATATGAGTGTGTTGTCCCAGATGATTGGCTGAAGAGTGTAATTGTAAATGTGTACAAAGGGAAGGGTGATGCCCGGGAAAGGGGAAATTACAGAGGTATAAAGCTCTTAGATCAGATAATGAAAGTAATGGAGAGAGTTCTAGAAGGTATGATTAGAGAAAGAGTGAATATCAATGAGATGCAGTTTGGGTTTATGCCAGGCAGGGGGACCACTGATGCCATATTCATTGTTCGACAGCTTCAGGAAAAATATATTGGCAAGAAAAGGGAATTGTATTTTGTTTTTGTTGATTTGGAAAAGGCCTTTGACAGAGTCCCTAGAGAGGTGGTGAAGTGGGCAATGAGAAAGCTAGGGTTGGAAGAGTGGCTGGTTAGGGTGGTTATGGCCATGTACGTGGGTGCTCACACTCAGGTAAGGGTGAAAGGAGCTTTGAGTGATGAGTTTCCCGTGAATGTTGGTGTGCATCAGGGGTCAGTTTTGAGTCCCTTGTTGTTTATCATGGTGCTTGAAGCCCTCTCACGTGACTTCAGAGAGGGACTCCCATGAGAGATGTTGTATGCTGATGATTTGGTGTTGATTGCTGAGAATGAAGGGGAGGCTGAGGAAAGATTTAAGAAGTGGAGAGATGGTATGGGGCACAAGGGCTTAAGGGTAAATGCAGATAAAACAAAAGTGATGATATCTAGGGTTGGTGGCGGTACAATCAGAGGAGAGGGAGAGTGGCCATGTGCAGTTTGCCACATGGGTGTGGGAAGTAATTCCATCTTGTGCAGTGTTTGTGATAAGTGGGTGCACAAGAGATGTAGTGGTATTAGAGGTAGACTGCGAGATAATGCTGATTTCATGTGTGCGGTGTGTCGGGGAGAGCAGGTGGAGATTGTTAGGCGTGAGAGGGTTGAACTTGCAGGTGAGTCTCTTGAGTGTGTGGAGGAGTTTTGTTATTTGGGAGACATGTTATGTGCCGGAGGTGGGGCTGGAGTTAGCTCGGTTGCTAGAGTGAGAAGTGGTTGGAAGAAGTTCAGGGAGCTGTTGCCTCTCCTGACATTGAGAGGACTCTCCTTACGTGCTAAGGGGTCTTTGTATGCAGCATGTGTTAGGAGTGTGATGCTGTATGGTAGTGAGACCTGGGCAGTAAAGGAAGAAGATATTCGCAGGTTTAAACGTACAGAAATGACAATGATTAGGTGGATGTGCAGTGCGTCCCTGCGTGCAAGGCCTGGGGGGGCTGGGTTTACAATAGAAGAGTTGAGAGGTAGGATGGGACTGGAGTGTATTGGTGTTGTGATGAGGAGAGGTAGGCTGAGGTGGTTTGGACATGTGGAGAGGATGGGGGAGGATAATTGGGTACAGAGGGTGAGAAGTGTTAATATTGGGGGAGGGGTAGACCGAGAAAGACATGGGATGAGGTCATTAAATGTGACTTAAGGGTTAAGGGACTGAATAGGGAGGCTGCCAGAGATCGAGCAGCGTGGAGAGCCGCCATTAGGTGACCAAGGCCGACACATGCAAGCATGTTGGAGCCTTCAAAAACGAAACGAAACGAAGTTACACCAGCTCTGAGCAGGTAGTGACCTCCACATTATATAGTGATCTAATCAGTAAAATATCTAAGATAAAAATAATACTGGTATAATGCTTTAAGCATGAATAATCCTGATAGGAATTTTTTTAAAAGGAAGTTACACCAGCTCTGAGCAGGTAGTGACCTCCACACTATATAGTGATCTAGCAAACACTGGCAACCTTCAGGAGTTTGTGGGGGCTCTAATTCAAATCACTCCATTTACTGTAACATCACACTGGGAGTCTCCTCTCTCAACAACCATCACTTTATTCTTAACTACATTTAAGGCATAGTGCTCACTGACATCTACAAAACACAGCACCAGTCTAGCAAGGTCTTGTCCTCTATTAACAAGCAACACTGAATCATCTGCATACATCAGATTTGAGATACTCCATCCTTTATACTCCAACCTTGACTATTCATTACCAATGCCTTAATAAAAAATCATCCCAGCCCTTATTCCTGCAGTCCACTTCCCTCCTTTTGAGGGCCAGGGAGGAAGCTGATGCACATTTGTATAACTGTCCAGTTATATTGGTGCCACCATGTACTGGCACGCCTCTCCTGCACCATAGGAGTCACTTACACAGCAATCCACTAACCTGTTCTGTGCGTTGGGGGGAAGCACAGTGGGTGGGGGCTTGGGTTTGCAATCAGGGTCAGCAGTGGTGGATGAGGCACTGGAGTCGTGGCTGGAACTACAGGGAGTGGGGGAATCATCATCATCATCTACATTCTCAACATTACCCTAATTGCCACCTAAGACATTTAAGTGAGGCACAGTCTACAAAAAAAGTGAGAACAAAAGTACGTGATATAACTATTAAACAGCAGGCTAAGTGAAATAGGCCAAAGTCATTCTCATCCAAACCTTTGAATCCTGATTTCACTCCATAAGGCAAAAATCATCTACACCTTTTCTTTTTTCTGGAAATTTTCCATACTTGTAGAAGTACCAGCCCCATATTACCTCTTCAGGACAAGAAGCTGATGCCGATCCAATGCACTCCATGAAATTAATGGCAGATAACCAGGCACTGTACAGGCCAAGTGAATATGTGTGCTTTCATTTACAAGAAACAAAATTCACGCTGAGGTTGGAGTATTAGTCTGGAGTTTTGTGTAAATTTTGATGGACCATTTGCATGGCTGATGGACAAATAAGTAATAATGAGATCAAGCCAGAAGTCCTTAAGTTAAGCCTCTGCCTATGGAAAATAAAAAAAGAGTTCACATACACTGTACTCAGAATTAAGAGATGTGAGGTCTGCGCAGCACAAGATACAAAAAATGTACACACTATGAATGTGTACTATATTATTTTACCTCCGGATGGGATGATGATGGCTCAACTTCACTACACATAATTCTAAAGGAACACATCATACAACAGAGCTGCTTAACCCCAAACCGCCAGGTACACATAATTCTAAAGGAACACATCATACAACAGAGCTGCTTAACCCCAAACCGCCAGGTAAAGTCTATACACATCATATTCAGGGTGCTACATGGCCACCGGGTAGTGGCTATACATTCTTGTCTCTCTGCCACCATTTGAAGCAGCTGCCATTTCATCTCAGCACCAAAGAGTAGGGAGGGAGTCCCTCCATGGATGGTCTTTAATTTGTTTCCTTAAGTGCAATACTTTTTGAGATACTAAGGTTTGCAAACAAGCAATTTCCAGGAAATTGTCCGTAGTGAGGTGATGACCATGTTAAAAATAGCCCAGCGTTTGGGGGGTTAAGGTGCTGGTTAGACACAGGTACACGCAGAACTGTAAAATATACTGTACAGTGCTAGTAAAATGTGTTGCAGGGGAATGCTGCTAATTCTGACTAAAAAATATTTCCTTCATCTGAAAACTTATCTGCCACTGGTCAGAATAAAACACGTCAGTGATCCTGTTATGAGTTAATGCTGCTGCCTAAATATAATTTACTTAGCTACTCAAGTCACTTGTCCTTTCCCAGTGTGTTAAGATGTCCCCTGGCACATGTTTTAGTCCTGAACACAACCTTATGATTCCATTAAGGATAGCAAATGCACACCTTCGCTCCAATTCTGCCAGACGTGGTGGCTGTATTGGTGCAGTGGAGGAGGTTGAGGTGGGGGTGGTGGTGGCTGTTATGTTGAGGGTGGTGGTGGTGGTTGCAGTGGTGGTGGCTGGAGATGACTGTGTGCTCTGTGAATCTTCATCACCACTCTCCTCACTAATACTACCTTCCTCTGTGATCCCCAACATACTGAAACAATAATGAAATGAAATGAGGCCAGTTTGAGATGCAACACAGTACACCTTGTTGTGTTCAAAAATACAACTTATTCTGTAAACCTGGCACTACAAATTAGTGGAAACTGGAAGATCACCATTACTGGTAATTAACTATACTGCAATCAACTTTTCCATGATCTATAATAAAATCTGTAAAACTGGTACTACAAATTAGGGAAATTGGAGGATCGCTGTTACTGGTAATTAACCATACCGTAATAAACATGATCTATAACAAAATCTTATGAAAATGAAGGTACGGGTTTTCCTAAAGTATATGAGATTATAGCAACAATCTCTTTAGTGTAATGGGGTAGAAAATTTGGATACCAATTTAACAAATGGTTACTATACTAAATGAGTGTGTACACATGAAAGCATTGTGGAGCCCTTATAAGTGATGCAATATGAATGATACTTCATTAAGTTTTTGAAACCATCCTTTACATGAACTTTGCAGGCTATATCGATGAGATCAAGCACATTACATTAATGACGGAAAATGCTGCTTACTGTCATTGTGGGTCTCTAGTTTATTCGTTTTAACTAGGGAGACTTTCATCCTTTTGCAGCTTATATCCCAATGCTCACTGCTAAAATAAGACAATATTGCAGCTCAACACTCTCCTTATAAAACTAACTTACTAGCACCATATTCTAGGATTAATCTCTTGTTACTGCTCAATATTCGAGATGGATAGATGACAATTTTACATCTAGTTACTTCGAGCAGAGAAGACACAGGTGGAAGTGAACTTGAGTGACAGTGATATCGTCACCTTTCAAGACAGATTAACCCTTTATGTGTATTCTCATTTTCATCATTCCCAAAGCATTTATACACTATTTATGTTGTACCTCAATATTAAAAGTTGCCTTATGCTTGCCATGTTCAAAAAAGATTATCGATAATCTAACTCATGATAAATCACCCTCTTATTTGGTTTCTCCCTTGCTCATTATTAACCAACCCCTTATTTTTTTCTACTGCTTCCTGGCTCTTCTTATTTCTGACAGCAGCAGCAGCCTGCGCAGCAGCCTGAGCGGCAGCGGCAACCGCAGCAAACTGGTCTCTACTGGGCTTGAGTTGGTCCGGCTGGAGGGAAGCACGGCGGCGGGTCCGAGCACCGGCAATGGACATAGACCGGCCACTGGTATTGCTGCTGGTTGTGAAGCTGGTCCGCCGGTTATCCTGCTGTGGCTGTTGGTAAAGATAGAGGAGGTAGTCAAGCTATGTATCACTTCCTTCTTCTTCTTGTGGCCTCAGGCTCATCTAGACTTGAACACAATGGAATGTAGGAGACAGTAAGTTGAGAGACATTTAATACTGAAGGGGCAAAGACACCAATAATGTGAGCATTAAACCCAAGCACCCCTAAAAAGCAAACCCAGCACCTTTACATACTAAACCACCAGGTACTTAAAACACTGCAGGAAGGCAATAGGGCTAATGGACTTCAGTACACAGCACAAATGCATCCTTGATTTTGTACCTTTGAACTGTTCTGAACCACAGCCAAACTGAGTGCTCTGACACGGCGACTGACTGAAGGGGCATCCTGGGCTGGTTGACTGGTGGTGACTGGCAGCTCTATCTGATACTCATTCAATAATCTGTTGGCACAAAAGTAGTGACAAATTACAAACAGTATAGAGAAAATTTGTTTTAAATGGTTAGATGGTCTGTTTTATAAGTACTGCATGTGAGTTCAGTCCCAGACTACAGCCTAACACACATCACTTTATACACATCACTGCCTATGGTACCAAATATGAATGAAGTAGCCAAAAATAATAAATCTGTCTATCCAACAATAAGTCTGTCTATTCAGAGCACAGGGGCCTGGGGATAGGATACCTTGCCTAACATTTCAGGAAAGAGTGACCAATCAGCATCCTCGAGTGGGCAACAAACCCCAACCAACCCTCAGATGTAATGCCTTATGGACCACATCAGGTTGGAGTACCTTAACCTACAAGACCACAAGGTGTCCATTTGTTTACTGGTTACCAGCCACTGTAGTAAATGTTTTCCTGGGTGACAAGAAACCCTTTGGCTTCTTAATGTGATCATCTGAAAGAAGCATTATAACATGGAAATGGAAGGTGGGTGCCCCACCAATAATAAATTTGATTTCATTCACAAGAAACATGCACTCAACATTTGGCACATAGTAACAGGAACTATAAATAAAGCAATTAAATGTATTAAAAAATAATAGCTGGTACTGAGAAACTAATGCATAAATAATGTCACCAGGCACAATCAGATACAGGGGGAGACCAACCATGAGGTGGGGAGGTATATTAACTCCTACAAGGCGGGTGCCACTATGTTATGTTCATACATGAAAGGCAGGCAACGTTACCTAATGTTGGCCATTTTTTTAATAATTTATTGGCTAATTGGGGGATATGGCAATGGTGTCCCCTACTGCCACACAAAATGAAGACAAAGAACATAGTAAATAATGCATAAATGACAGTGTTTAGTGGTGAGGAAAAATAAGAGCGACCTGGTGCTAGGTGCAAGTTGCCACATGCACTACACTACAATTTGCACAGCCAGCTGTCACAACACCTGGTGCTAGGTGCAAGTTGCCACATGCACTACACTGCTCCAATTTGCACAGCCAGCTGTCACACCAGATTGCATAAGTAACACCTATTACCTTCGTTTTTCATCCATTTCAATCTGCATGTATGTATAGGCTTATTTGTTGATACTTTATTTTTCCGAGAATATGACGTCCTACACGGGTGTGTACTAGTTAAGCTGCCTGCTCATGAGGGGTTAATGACTGTGGTATGTGCTGCAGGGCAGCCTGATGGCAGAGGAAAAGGAGACAGAGGATTTGTTTGAAGCCATATCCTCCAGAATTAAGGAATATGGCTAAAGATAGCTACTGCAAATATATATATATATATATATACACA